>JASSUY010034406.1:0-53989 GCA_032466535.1 Forpus xanthops
CCGCGGGAAGAGAGCGGCTGCAGCCGCCGCCGGGGCTGGGGGGGTGGCTGGGGCAGGCGGCGGGGAGGGCGCTGTCCCCCGCTCCTGAGGCGCGGCGCTCCCCGCCCGGCAGCCACCTGTGCGGGCAGCGGGGCTCGGCCTCTCCGGGAGTGTGTGCCGTGGGGCACCGTGTCCCTCCGCGGCTTGGCCCAGGGCCGGAGGTCTCGACACCCTGCGCTACTGCGCTTCGCGGGCACCGAGCCGGAGACACGCGTCCCAGGGCAGCGACTCCTTCCCCGCGGTAGCTGCCGTGGCTCCTGGCCCTCGGAGCCCCCTCTTAACCGGTCCGCACCGTCTTGTGCCGGGCCGCGCTCCGGCTTTGTTTACCCCCGGCGGTGTGTTGCGAACCGCTCGGTGCGGCGTCAAACGCCGCTGACCGAGTGAAGTCGGTGTGCACCGGGGCAGGGGATGTGTATATCCCGGCATAAGGCTGCAGCTGGACTGCGTGTGCCGCACACACTTCTGCTGCCGGTTGTGTTCACGGGAGGCCGGCGGCAGGTACCGCCGTGGTAGTGTGAATTTGCGACAAATGCCATGTTAGAGGGGAAAATCTGATGGAACTGAGGAGTCGTTCCTCTAGTGTTTCCCGATTTTTAGTCATTAAAACGTATATGCGGTGGTAAAGTGATTAAAAAAAAAGCACGAGACGCCCCTCTTTGCTTATGCGAGAGTGAATAAATTCTGTGTTGCCCAAATGACAAGTAGGAAGATGTCATATATCTGAATGTAACCACAAGTTGCCCTGCTCCACACTGATTCTCTGTGACCAGTCTTGCTAAAGAAGCATTCCCAATTGTTAATTTCTCGCTAGGGAGTATAACCTTGCCCTTTGTGGCAGAGGTAAACTAGGAACCTCTGATGAATTTTTCAGGTTATATGCAGTCAGTTCAATTACCTGTGGTAATTAGGCTGGGAAGGTTTGCATGATGAAGCAATCTAGGTAGTGCCGATACAGCAGGACACCTTATGTGCAAAAACCACCCCAAAAGCCAAAAATAATTCCAATCTCAGCATCATCCTCAAGAGTTTATGTGGGTGCCCACACTTGTTCACATTGTCCACATGAGCTGGCTCTGTGTCTGCCCTGGTAAGCAGTCACGGGGCAGAGCCCATAGGACTGCTGTGCAGAGACACCCAGGTGCTCTGTCCGCCGTGGGGTTGGTGTTGATTCTGCACCAGGCTTCTCAGGGCAGCTGTTTTCATGGCAGTGAGATTACAGATGGAACTGCTGGCAGATTGCATCTAGAAAGGCTTTTTTGTTTGTACTTCACACCACACAAAAGGGATTGCACTGTGTGAAGAACTTTGCTAGTTGCAAAAGCAGTCTAACTTTGCTAGACCAGATCTGAGCCAGTGGAAAAAACTCTGTGCTCGAATCTGGCAACCAGCATGAAATGTTCTAAAACTTTTCCACTGTCAGCAGCTGTGAACAAGTACATATCTCTTAGGGTCATTGTCTTGTATGCTTGCGGCCGCCTTCTTAAAATGTTCTTCCTCATTTCAAATTCCTCCTTTTGTTTCTTCTTCCCATTTAATTTTTGCTCTTCCCAAGGTTCATTGTACTGTTCTTGTTACTGCTGCTTCTTGAGCATGGTTTCCTAATATGTCTTTTCTTCCTCTGTTTCAATGCTTTTCAGCTCATTTTTATGTATATATGATTTTGAGCTAGTAAGTACCGTAGGTCTCAGAAGAGCAGGAGCTCTCTTTGAAAATGAGCTGAGGAGTGAGGACAGAGCAGAAGCAGTGGTACATCTGTCCATGTCAGATTCTTCGCTCCAGTCACACAAATGACTCTTGCTCTTGGTTCTGGGTTCTGAGCTGGTGTCAGGGCAGAGAGTGGGGGCAATCCTGCCCTCTGGTACTGCTGAGTGAGAGGAGTTGTGGGGCATCTGACAGCAAAAAAGGGTTGTGGTACTGAGCAATTTAGAATCACTGTTTTAAGGTGTGGAATAATACCTGTGAGTGTTTATCAGGGCATGACCATGTGCACTGGCATGCTGCATGTTTTTTGGCAGGATCTAGTAATGCAGTGATGGTGCTGTGTGCTGCCTGGGTTTGTGTAGGCATGATTTACTGTTGTGATGCCTACCCTTCAGTCTGGTCAGAAGTCACGTAGGTGACCTGGTAAAAGAGCTGGAGCCTAGTTCTCTATTAGCATTTAGAATTCTATCATTTCTTAATAATAATAAAAAAAAAAGGGGAGGGGAGGTTGCTGATACCCAGGAGCAGCTTAGGCTTGGATGTGTCCTGAACAACAGCCTATCTCATCACTGAGCCTTGTTTCAGAGGTTTAAATGCCTATCTCAGATCACTCTGTGGTACATCTGGAATAAGTGATGATTCTCTGAGCAGAGGTGCATAGATAAGATACCATTTCGGTTTAATTGGCAGAGTTGTTTACATGTGATCTCTCATATTCCTCTTTTAAAGGAATGCATATCCAGCCCTGATTACAGCTCAGGTCAAAATCCCTCAGCACTTGTAGCAAATCTCTTTTAATTGGTCTCATTTAACACTCATAAGGTTGTGTTTTAATTCGCTCTCTTCTGAATCCTTTTCCCCAGTCTATAATGTAATTTATTACAGGATATTTTATAGACAGCCTCTGGCCGTCATCAACCTTTGCAGTGTATCACATTTCCAGCTCAACAGGCAGCTGCAGTGGAGTTTGTGGGTGTAAGGCAGTGATGCTGCAGCAGTGCACAAGCAGTCTGCAGCGGCAGTGCTGGGCGCAAGTGCTGGGTCTGTCCTGAATGCTGGAATTAATTGGGGTGAATGCTCCCATTTGCTCTCTGCCTCTGTAGCCTTGTTGTAGCTGTTGCTGGTGCAGGGGTCTTCGAGTTAAATTTTCTCCCATCGTAGCTGTCTTTCCAGTCCCTGCAACTGAATGCAAATACAGGGATGTTGCTGCTGTTTTCTGTTGATGGGCTTCGAGCAGCACAGGATTGGTAGAAAGCTAATGCTGGGAGTGTATTTTTAGAAGGTCCGGAGCAACCTTCTCTATCTTTATGAAATTCACTGTGACTTTCCTGAATGCAGTTGCTTTGGTTAATTGAGCATAATGCAAAAAGGTGAGACTCTGCGTTTCATTATGCTTGCACAGGGGCACATCACCTTTGGCCTGTAGCAGCGCGATGTGCAGCCACAGCGTGCTGGTGCAGCTCACGCGTTATCTGACATCAGCTCTGGGAGTCTCAAAGGCTGGTTGTTTTTTTCTGAGCGGTGCCCCCTGCCCTCTCACTGGCGATTACCAGCAGGGAATACATGCCTCCACTGCAGCCGAGATTGCAGGCTGTGTGGTGCAGCAGCGAAGGTACAGGCAGACTTTCTGCCTTGCTGTTCCTGCTCTGGAGGCAGGAATCTCCAGCAGAGCTATGGAGTACAGTTGTGTCTTAAAACACCACTGAAGGATTTACTGGAGTACGTACATCAGAGCCCTAGCTGTTCTTTCTGCTTAGTGATATTTGAAGGTCTCAGGCCTCTTGCAGTTGCTGTTTGGGGACTGTTACCCAGCATAGACTCATATCCAGAAAGGAAGTTCTATAGGCTGCTAGACACAATCCATATGTGTGCTATTAAAAATGCAGTAGAAATCTCTAGCCATGAATGATAAATTAATCTGCTGCACCAGGAAGATATCCTCCATCACAATCTTGCCTGCTGTAATATTTTTAGTATGCTAACTGATCTAGCAGTGCATGCAAGGGGGTTGATAAGCTTGCAGATACAGTCTGAACCTTCTCAAAATATTGGTGCCTTACGCTGGGCGATGTTGTGGGATCTGTTTCCCCACTGAAGTGGGACTTGGTGTTTGCTTGGTTTTTAAAGCTGCCCAAACTGTCCAAACAAGGAGAGGGATCATCATGGTCTGCCTCTATATATAGACTCAGCCTGCTTTTGAATTTGTTGAATAAAGTAAATAGTGCAAAATAAGGAAGGACCGCTTCACGCAGCACTTGCTTATGTACTGACAAGAGCAAGAAGATACTCAGAAGTACCTGTCTCTTCCAAGAGTGTGTGTAGCTTTATATAATAAAAGCTGTTCTTCCTGCTGGGATTGCTGATACTGAATGTCACCAGTGTTTGCAGCTGTTGTCAGGCTGAAATGTTAATGCTTTAACTTAGGCTAAAATATGGCGCCCTTTCTTTCCACAAAGTGAATTTAATATTCATCATTAAATACAAATTATGAAGTAAAGCATTAAAACTAACAGGGATTAGGTACCAACATTCTATGCTGTTGTTTGGTTTTTTTTTTTTTTTTTAATTGGTGATGCCCTTCCCCCCAACCCCCCCAAAATCAAAGGAGGGTGAAAAGGAGAGATACATTTTGTCCTCTGCTCAGTATGTGGGTCCTAGTGCTGGTCTTTCTGCTGTGTATGTGTCGTGCCACAGTTAACCATCTTCAGTGCTTTGTTGCGTGTTTGGAGTGTGGGACGGGAATGAGGGGGTGTGATCTAGGGTTTTGTGGGATCTGAATACAGCTGTACTGCACTAGTCTGATGTGTTTTCTCCCTGCATTGCACTATTCTGAGTTCTGACATCTGGTTAGTCTCTTTGACAGCATGCAACTCCGGCACCCTGCCCTTTCTCCTCTGTTTGTTTCTCTAGTCTCCTACATCCTTAATTTCTGCATCAGAAGCTCTCCAAGAATATGATATTCCTCTGAGTCGTTCGAGTTGGAAGGCTCTTGTGCAAGGGCCATTAGATTATGTGATGGAGCAACTTGTTTTTCTTTGATCATGTTTAGTCTTACTTTTCCAGATGATTCTATCACCCTAATATTTTATTGGACTTTCAGCTTGTCTCTAATTAATGCTAATTTGCTTGACAGTACTTCTGAAGTAAAATCTGAGCTTCGTGTGGAATTTTAGAGCCCTTCAACAGATCTTCAATTTTAATCACTTTGGTATAAATTCCTCAAAGGCAACAGTGGGATGACAGGCCTTATCTGTGATAGGCTCCAAGTGGTAAAGATCAATTTAGAAAAGAAGGGAGGCTTGAGATTTACTTCAGAAAGGTTAGAAGAACACCACAACATTTTATAAATGTCTGGTTTTGTCTCAAGAGCCTCTTACTGAATGGGTTTGAGTTAGCTCTGTAGCACTACCCATTGCTTTAAATAAAGTACATGGGAAATTTCGTGTCAGAAAGTGCTTTTAAGACAGATCTGTCATCTCTTTGATGGCAAGAGTTGGACTTACCTGACTGCGCATGCGGATGTACAGCTAAAGTGTCCACACCTGAGCTAAGCACTGTAAGTTTTCTTCATATTAAGGGTATATTAGGGCACAATTAGTTTCACCCTGAAGCAGATGTCTGGACTTGGTGAGGTGAATCACATTCTGGAAGTTCTGTTTATCCACTGAATATAATGACAATTGAAGATGTTAGTCCAGATGTAGAAGACATTAGCAGGACCAATACCTGAGCAGAAGGTAAGTTGAACACCCCTCAGTGTTCAACAGTAACTCCTAATCCTGGGCTGCTTTAATTTTTAGTAACTTCACAGATAATTGATTTACATAAATTTGTCTTATCTGATCTTAACTACCTGTCCCATCTCTAGAGCACTTTTTCTCTAGGTTTTACTGTTTGGTTTGGGGGGTTATAGCTAACACTGATGCAATGATTATGTGCCACTCTTACTTTATTCTGACAGCTTTTGCAAATGCTGAATGTTACAGCATGCTCTGCAACTGTTGATTGTCTTTGCCCTTGCCCCTGCGGTTAAGTTGTTCAGCAGCCGGGGTTCCCTTGGAACTGGTAGCCATGACCTTACTGTGGCCCTGGCCGGCCATGCCTTTCCCAGTGAAGTCAGACCAGGTCATGAGTAGATCATCGTTTGGTTCAAAACCTTAACTGCTGAGCTTATAGCTGGCTCTGGAAGCAAGCTGAATGTCAAAATGTCAGATAGTGGCCTATGATTTGATAATTTTTTCTGTAAAGAGGCAGGCTTCTCTCCTGCACAGACTGGGGTTTGCGCTGCTGGAAGTTTTATCTTTGAATGAATAACAAGGTCAAGCTTGGAGCGACCCGACACGGTGGCACATTCTGCATCTAGATCTCCAGGATGAATAATGTGATTTCACAGCAAGTTGAATACCCCTTAATATTTGACAGTCCAAGGTGAATGAGGAGCACAGTAAGATTGGGAACTCTGTGCAATCTAATTAAATGCAGAGATTTTCATTGGAGAAGAGGTTCATGTCTTGGCTGACTTCTTAAAATGTGATCTTCTTCTATCTGTCATTGCCCGTGTCTTGTTTGTGTTTCTCTTCTGGGCATTGCCTGTGTGTGGGTCTGTTTCAAATGCAAGGTACCTTTGAAGTGGTATCGTTTGTCTCAGCTGCGGAGCTACAGAACTGAAATCATTGCACCTTACTGTTGATGAACTGCTTGTCCTCCCAGTTATCAAGGGCTTGCAGAAGTATTAGGAAGAGCAGGCAGAAACTAGTGTAGACATTGCATCCATTGATGCAGAGTGGGTATGCGCGAGGGGTGCTGCAGCTCCCTGTTTCATCAGCTGTGTGAAGCTGCTTTCAAGAGAACCATGTGATCTGCCACAGTGTTGAATCTGTCTCTTCAGTGGGATAAAGTGGGATCCTGGCCCAGTCGGGCAGCCATGAAGAGGCAGATTCATTTCAGTATTGAAGCCCGGCATAAGTTGCCAGTCTCCTTTTCTGATGTGTTGTCCAGAATGCCTCTGAAACATCAAACCCTCTCCATTTCAGTTAGCAATAATGTATTCTATAATTTGTTAATTGTAATTTTGTTGGCTTTGATTATTTTCTATGTCCTGGATTCAGTCAGTGATACATCAGCTCAAACTGTATGTGCTTTACTTGTGGCTGAGTCATAATCATCTTCCTCATAAGCAGAGATCTGTCACTGTCTCCTGATACAGTTTTGTCTGCATACTTTCATCCATATCTTTCCTTTATGTTCCTGCTTCAGATCTAGCCACTTGTATCAAAGCATGATGTGAATAAGCCTATTTCCCTAGTCAAGACTATCATGAAAACATGCTGTTATTGTGTGTTAGTGTCTGTATTATAGTATCATGTAACTGTGTGTGTAACAGGCTATGTTTCCATGGCATAAGTCCATATAAACACAGAGCTTTCTGCAGGAAAACTTGCTTTGCCTCAAACAAAATATTGATGTTTGCCTTTCCCAGCATTACTTTTTAAATACAAATTCCTGACTAACCACACGAGTGTACAATGCCTGTGGTAGCAGGGGGAGCTTGGAAGTCCCTTCTGGTCTTGCATTGTGTATGTGGGCAGGTTAAGAGCAAGCTAGTGTTCAGATTTTGTTGTAATTGCAGTTGGTGTCGAGTATAACGTTTCTCTGAGGTTGCTATAGGTAATTCTTTTGCATGTGGTAGAGCTGTTGTATAATTATCTTACTTACATGTCAGTCCTAGCTTTTCCCCATTGCTAAATGAAAACAGGGTGAAGATACATTTTGAATGTACTCTTGGTTTGCATTTAAACTGATGTTGCCACTGAGGAAAGTGACCAAATTCTATAATGACCCTTCTCAATATTGGCACGACCACTCAGCAAGCAGGACCAGGAAACTGATGTGGAAGTTAAACAGAACAAAACAAACCTCCTTTTCCCCTACGTTACCATTCTGCAGGAGCGAAAAAGTTACTTTTCAGTTGATCAGTAAGAAGCCTAGTGTGGCTCAAATGCATTTGTACCTACCCACCACAGAGCACCTTGGGCACAGGATGAGTTAATGAGGTGCCAGGAGAGCCCTCTTTGGAGGAGGGAGGTGTGACCACCTGAATGTATGCCAGATAATCACATTGAAAGTACAATTTCATACAATGAAAGCTGAAGGGGAGTAACTGACAGTGGTCATGGCAAGCTCCTAGAGGATATTGAAACAGGCAGCGTAAGAGCTGAGCTGCATGCCCCTCGGAATGAGAGCCAGTAACTTCAGCCCTTGTTGCTGCTGGTTCTTTTCTGATTTTAATTGGACGTTGGATTAACTTTTATGTCTGTGTTTTTGAGAGGATAGTTTGAAAAAGTCATAGCAATAGTTGTTTCTAAAGGAGACATGTCCAGGAGAAGAGGAAACCAGTTGCTTTGATCAAGGAGCAGACCACAAAGACAGTACACATTATGTTAGAAAACTGATTATGTTTCTATAGAATGGCTCTTGGTTGGTTTTTCTTCATACCTTGTTAAAAGAGAGGAGAGAGATATGTTACAGTTTCCTCATCATCTTTTCCTAGCCCCCTGCCACCGATAGTTTGACCCATAATACTATTCTGGACAGATCTTTGGGAATTAAAATTGCTATGTGTGTTCAGGCCCCTCCTCTTCCTGCAATTATATCTTCCTGAAATGCATCCTGTGCAAGGGTGAAGTGCAGTGACAGCCAATGCTGAAAGACAAAGCAGTGGAAATTGATACAGTGTCTGCACTGGGAGCAAGGCTGTTCTTGAAGGATACATCTGTAAATCATTTGGTCTTAAAGTCTATATAGTGTAGTTTAAAAAAAATGAGCAAACTTCTAAAGATAAATACAGACAGACAACACCTCTTCATACAGCTGTTGTGTGTGAACCATAAATGTGGGACTCCATTACTCCCCACTGTCATTAGGCTTCAACACCTTGAAAAAGGACAAAGCGTTAGGTAAGGTTTCTGAGGTAGTTTGGTCTTCATGGGCTGGTGATTTAGAAACCTCATGCTTACTTTTCCAGGATGAGACCAATGACACAAAGCTTGAAACTGAGTATCAAAAGCTCTACTGGTTTTATGCCCTTTCTTCACAGCCCTTTGGCAATGGTGTTATACCCCCTCTGCTACTGGCTGTCTATTGGGATACCTGTAACTTTACCTGGGGCTCTGTGAAGTTCCATCTTCCTTTACAGTAACGACCTTTTACTATAGCTGTTTTCCATTGTAGATATGAAACTGCTGACAAAGCTGGGGAAGCGGTTGCAAGGCTTGTGATCTCACATGCCAGGACCTTCATGTTGGCCAGGATAAGATGAGGGAGCTCTCAGCCAAACAAATGGGAATGACCTTGTATACACAGACACTGAGGTATAATCTAGCACTCAAATCTTAAATTTAGATTTCTTACAATGAGTTATCTTTAGGTAATTTTTTTTAGGAAAATCTTGACATCTAGCTGGATTCCCCCTGTCTGGAAGGAAAAGGAGAAGCAGAAAAGAAATGTTTTGTTGCATGTAAAGTTGTTGGAACAGGCTGGCTACTGCAGTGAAATCCTGTGAGTGTGAGGAGACTCCTCATCCCTTTCTTCTGCTAGTGAGGCTGGCCTCTCTGAGACTGTAGACATAGAGATCTGTCAGAAATATGAGAAGAAGGTAGGAACTATTTTGGCTAGTACTGATCTGAATGTAACTTCGAGTTGATAATACTGGTGCAGAAGGCTCTTTGTCCTATCATTGTCACCCAGGAGCATCTTAAACAGTGATGAGGAAATGTCAAATCATAAATTCCTCAGGAACGTTTGTTAATTTTCCTTGGTTTTGGAAATGGCACATTCTGGGAAGCAGTACATGAGAGCAGTGAGTGCAGTAGTTCTTCCTCTGTTGCAGTTACCTGAATATATGGTGTCTCTCTTCTCAGGAGCGAGTCAGTCAGTTCAGTTTTTTTGCTTGGTAGACTTCCTGCGCAAGGTCAGTATTGCCATTACACTGGTAGCATGGCATCATCATGCTTTAAATGTGCTAGCTGCAGAGGCTGTAAATGACTACTGATTTTTTTGAATGCTGCAATGTTGAAGTATTCAGCTTGAGGCGTTCTATTAAAAGGGCCTCATTACCGGAACAAGTGCCAAGTACTTTAAAAATTTTGTCCCTGTTTAGTGTAGCTCATATTGGGCATAACTAATCACTGCTAAGGCCTAAAACATTTGGTGTGTAGTGAATCTGGGAGCAGGTAGCTATGAGACTGGGCAGAGGAATCCCCTTTTTCTTCCCTCTTCTGTAAAAGCTCTTTCTTGACACAAAGGTCCAATTGCTGCTATTTCTTATATAGTGTGCAGAGCATAGTAATATGTGGGCAGCAACTAATGCAAAGTGCTCTGCTGTCTAGTATTTCCTTGCTCTTTCTGCCTGAGGCTTTGCAACCTTGGTCTTTTTTAGTTAAAATTTTTAAAGAATAGATTATCTGTTTTCACAGGCTTTAGAGGATTTGAAATAGCAGTTACCCTTAGGCATTTGGCTCAAGATTACAGCAATAAATGCATTCACTAGAGCCCCCTGGCCCTTCTAAGAGCTAGGCGGCCATAAGATTACCTTTACCATACACTCCAGTGAGGTGTGCCAACCTCTTAACAATTTGAGGTGAGCCCTGTTCCTCCTGACCGTTTATGTTCAGAGGGATGTGTGCGGTGAGGTTGAGAGCACCTACGATAGGGGTCCTTCATTCTTGCTGGGATGCTGGCTTTTACTGCGTTACCGATTGGATTTTCCAGGAGATCAGAGGCCTGTTTTGAAAGCCAGCATCATTTTTTTTCCCCAAAGCCCAGCAGTCTGAAAATTTCATAAAGCTTTAACATTTTCAAATTGGAATGTAACTTTAATCAAAACTGATGTTTCTGAGCTTTGCGTGCCAGCTGCTATTTTACTGAAAGATGGTTCTGGGACTGGAAGGCCCCATACCAGAGATTACAAACCAGTTGCCACCCAGTTGTGATAATCTGACGTGGCAGTTTCTGTAAGAGTGCTTCCTGATTGTGCTGCTTAAACAGTGAATGCACTGTTTTTCTTCTGTTACTATGAGATCTGAAGTAGTTTACAGATATCAGGCGTTGTACTGTGTTCTTTTGAAGAAAGATGTCAGCTGTCAGAAGAGGACCCAAAACTCAGTGCCAATAAAAAGCTTACATTTTCTAAAGCAGTTTATTTCTGGTTGGAAGAGCTGTTTGTCTTCTGACTTTACACAGGCTGTACTTTGCACAATGGGACTTACTTTCTTCTAGAGAGCAGCTTTATCTCAGGAAAGTTCATTGTACAGAGAGATCTGTAATGTCCGTACATCTGAGGTCCTCTGATGATTTCCACCCCTCACAGATTGTATTGATTTCTTGCAAGTGCTGTTTCCCAGGCTTCTGAGCTGTTCTTATCACACCACATTGTGCTGCTCATCACAATTAAATGGCATCTGCTGGTTCGCCACTGTCTTTATCAAAAGAACCCCCTAACACAGGTGTGCAATTTGGAAGAGGAGAAAATTCTGTTCTCTTTTTTGGAAGTTTGTGTACTTTGCTGCTTTCTTTTTTCTTCCTTCCAGTGGGTAAGTATTGGTAAACATTTACTAAACCACACCGTTTTCAAAGTATACAGTACACATTACCTTTGCCTTGGAAAACTCTCAGCTTAGTTTTCAGCAAAAGATAAAAACTATTTAAAACATTTGTAAACAGAGCTGAGTCAGCTCCAGCTCTTTGCTGCACAAATTTTCACCAGTTACTGGAAGCATGGAGTCTTTTTTTTTTGTGCTAGTACTTACAGTGACTGCAGCACTTTGTGCTGTAGTTTTAGTCTTTACTACCACACCTCAATTCCCCTTCTAGGCAAAAGTAGCCTCAATTTTTCTTTTCTTCTTTTTTGATAGGTGGATAAGAATTACAAAAATTGGTATCTTAACTAAGCAACACAGTAGGTTTGTATCTACACTCTAGAGAATCTGCATAATGAGGCTGGTGTCTTTCTCACTAATGTGGGTAGGTGGGATAGGGAAATGTGTATGAACTATCAACATGAATATCTGTTACTGTGGTTTTGACTATCAAAAAGACTAGAAGTGTATATACAAAATATATATAGTATGTGGTTATTGATATTGCATTACAACTAGAATACTCATTTGTGTTCCCATGAGATGCAGTGTCAGGGTAATAAATGTATCTTAGGCATGCTTAAGGCAGATCCTTGAAGGAGATGGAAGCTGAAGCTCTACGTTGTGGGAAATGAAGACTGTGGCTGCTGAAAAAAGATGTGTTATTCTAGAAAGCAAATGGGGTTCATAGGAATAGTGGACTTGCTAAGATGCCAGTAGGCTTGGGTGCTAATGAAATGGAAAATATTAGATCAGAAGGGTGCTGCGTCTGTCAGCTTGTATTGCCGAAGGGGAAATATCAGACGGGGAACTGACAGATGACCAGCAAGGATGGGTAAGTATGGCATGAGGAACATGTGAGGGTTTTATTATAACATGTTAGGTGGGAGAGACGGGTTTTGGAGGAGAAAAGATGAAGTAGCAAAGATACAAATAGCAAGAAGTAGGTAACAAAGGTTTGTGGCACCTTCTTTTGCCTTGATTGGAATCCAGGTCTCTGAATCTGAAGACCTGGCTGTCAGAGGATATCTAAACCCTTCTGGAAATGCTGCCTCCATTTTATAATTCTTCCACACTGAGAGCAGCTACCTATAGTCACTATAATTTACTGTTAGCTCAAGATGCCCCTGTGGCTGATCAGGTGATAGCTCTGCCTATTTGATATCAGTGGGATGATTATGTAGTGGAATTCAGCATTTAGGATATTCTTTTAACTTGGAAACTGGAGACAGGAGGAGAGACACACGTGGGGGCACAGCTGGTGTGTGGATGTACACTACTACCTTCAGAAGGTTGGTGTTCTGAAGTGGCTGGTGTTCCTACACATTCTGAAGGTTGTGAGGGCAAGCACTCATAAAATAGAACGTACCAGAATTTGTTTTGCTTAGACAACCTTAATGCATCCCCCTTGAATAAAACAGTTTCTTAATGACTTGGATCATGGAAATACAGAGGGAGAGGAATTTTCGTTCTCCAAAACCTGTTCTTTTAATTCTATCATCTATGCATGTTTTATTATAATTATTATATCGGAGAAAGCACGCTATAGATTGAAGGTTTTCTCCTGACTACTGGTATTAATTGAACTTTTGGAATTCAGCAGTGTGAGTTAAGCGAGCAGTGTTTATGTATTAATTCTTACCGCTGTTATAGAGCGGCTTGTGCAGCTTGCAGCCTTGAAATACCGGCTGTTGGGAGCTGAACTTGCTGCATTCACTAGCATCTCCTTTTTCGCCTGTCTTTGAGGAATAACGAGTTGCGAAAAAGTCATACCTTGAATTACTTCCTGTATTTTGTCATTTGGTCTTTTGTGGCAATAGCATTAATTTTTGAACTAAATGATAATGAAACTTTGCTAGCATGCAGGGAGAAAACCCCATTAATCTAAGCACTTTTAGGGAAAAGGGAAGTGGCGAGGTTGAGGGTGGGAAGTCTGTGAAACAGCTTAATATACACCTTACGAATCAGTAATTTCCTTTCCTTTTGCTGTCATTATGTCCAGATGGGGTATTTTCTTTTCCTTTATCAAGCCAACCTCTTTTTCTACTGTGTTTCTACCTCTTTTTTTTTTTTTTTTTTTTTGTCCCCCGTTTGCAGGGGAAAATTCTGCAAGAACAACATGCAGTGGCAGAGGTGTTTTTTTTTTGGCCATGAGATGTAGAGCAAGGAGATGGGCAGGAATCCACTGCTGGAACAGAAGATCCCATAGATAGTAGGATAAATGATGATCAGATCCCTTTCTTTAATCTATCTTTTGCATATAGTAAGGACCCAGATCTCTGACACCCTAGAGTTTGTCTTGCTTTTGAAGAAATGTGCAGCTTCAGTATATCTTCTAACCTAATAGCTAACATGCAGTCTTCAAACAAACCAAGTTATTGTGAGTGACTGTGAGGAAATCCTTTCAGACTCAAGGCTGAAGGAATAGTTCAGAGGGAAATGTATGGCTCCCTTTTCATCTCAGTAGCTTATTACCACAGAGTCATTTCAGTAGTTACATTTTTTCAAGTTTCCTTTTGAGGGGAGAAATGATACCACTTTTTCTTATTGTGTCCTACATCAGGAATTCTGTGTTATTTTTGCAGGAGAGATACCTTCTCTTGTAATTTATATCTGTAGGGATTTAAATTGCTGTGTTTTCTGTAGACTTGAGTATTTTTTGTTATGTTAGTCCTGTTTCTGTTGCACTTGGTGATGTAGCTCAGCAGTGCTGTGATCTGATACTTCATCCTCAAGCAGTCCTGAACAAAAATCTCTATGGTCAATGGTTCATTAAGCACTATAATTAAAGCAGACCCATGTTTCCATATTACCTAATTCAGTTCTATGTCTTCACATTGAAGAGACCAAAGAGGTTAACAGTCAGTTGATCACTGTATCGTAACAACAAAATGCTTCACCTCTGCTCTGTTACAGGGCCACCTTATTGCAGCGCTGCTGCTGGCAGACTGTGTGCAGATTCTTAAGTGTGTGCCTCTTTTGTAACTCTGTGGAAAGTCATTAGTTCTCAGAGTTCTGATTGATTTTTAAATTGTACTTTTATTTATTTATGCCTAGGAGATTTCCTCTAGAGAAGGGAAGAGGCAGTCCTTGCATCCAGAAACTTTACTACTTGGAATGGTGGGGATACAGGTTGAATGAGAAGTGTAGGAAAAAGCAAACACTGGTGTGCCTGCCCTCTGGCCTATGGCTTGCAGAGTTTTCATTTCCCTGCACTGGGCCAGTTATGAGCCACCTGCCCTTTCCGGGAGGAAGGAGAGTTGGTGATGGGAGTGGGCATTGGATCTTATGGAGCGGGAAATCAAGGTGGGAGACAGCTGCAAACTTTGCTGATGGGTTTAAGAAGACAAACAGGAAGTGAGTCACATTCCCCTACCGCTGTCAGCAGCATTCTCAGGAAAAAAGCACTGGATACATGTTTCCATGTTAAAGAAAAAACATATTGTGCAAGGTGTTGAGGCTTGGAAGGGAAACTTAGGCAGAAGATGAAAAGCCAGCGCAGAGTAGTCCTTTGTAAGGCTTTTTTAAAAGGAGCTTTAAGGAGATGATGATTTGTAATTGACCTTTTCATTTTGCACCCAATGTTTATTTCAGCTATTTGGAAGCTCCAAGTAGTTTGCCTGTGCTAGAAGTTATTTTTTGGGATCAAATAGAAAATGGCTTTTGCTTGAGGGCTTTTTGTAAAATGCGGTTTCTGTCATCTGTGTTACTTGAATTGATGGAAGGTGCCTGCTATGTCTACCTCTGCCCTGCTCCTTGACTCCTTAATTGGCAAGTAAGCATCTTTAGTTGTTTTCAGTACTGTTTCAGGGAAAGGTAAAATCAGATGAATTGAGTAGAACACAGCTTATTCGTTGGAGATAGTTAAACCGAGTTTTCCTTAATGAAAGGAAAGTAACAGGAAGACAGCAGCCTTTATGCAGAGCAGGTCTTTGTCTGTGTCATGGGTTCAGCTTGTGGGTAAGTCTTGTGCTATTGCTTTGGTTTTTTTCGCAGGGCCTACTAAAATGATGGTTTTCCAAGGAGGTGCCTCTGGATTGTGTTGCAGATTCACTGGAGGCATGTGTGCACTGGACAGGGTAGTAGTGGCTGTAGAGTTTGTATCTCTGCTGCTTCTGAGAGGGAATAGTCAGGCAAGTGGGACCATTTTCACTTACATTTGTGTTGACAAGGAGGAATTCAGTAAATATCCACCATATTTAACTCCTTAGCATTAGATAAGCATGACAAAACTCAGGAAGAAAGCTGTTTCACTGACCTTTTGGTGTATGACCCATTTGAATGTGTCTGGCACAACCAAATCTTCGAATCATAGACTAGAATAGTATCATAGATTGAGCACTGTCATTAACACCTCTCTAAGGTGCCAAAAGACCTTTTTTCATATCTCCTAAAAACACAATGTCATTGGTACTTGGTCATTGCCAGCATCAAATGGTTTGAATCCATTCCATAAGCATCTGTCATTTCAGAATTAGTGGTGATCTCATCGTTAGGCCTACTGGAGACGTCCTTTAATATTTTTAAAATTGTTGAATCATCATTTCTAATAAATAGATTATTTGACCCAGTAAAGCCCTGATGGCTAACATCAGTGAAATAATACCAGATCTCTAACAGTACTTAGATATCTGTCCATCTTTGCTAGTTGTCAATACAAGAAAAACTGAAATCAAATAAGAGTACTCTGCAGATGGATAGCAAGCTATTTAATCTGTTTCAGGGCTACCTGTAATTGCAAGAGATGTATTACTGACTATGTGAAGCTTCTTAATTGAGGAGGGGGTCACACACTTCCTGTTGAGGTTTTCAGATGATGCAGGGAAAGCTAGTCAGCATACTCATGGGGCTTTGGTTCCAGCTTCTGTCAGCAGTTCTGGACAGATAAGGATAGAAGATCCACTTCGTGGTAGTGAAAAATACATGGAAATACCTTACTCAGCCTGCTCTAACAATTAGGGGTGGATGAAGAGGACAAATTACTGTATTGGAATCTCTGAGTTTGTTGTACAGTGTTTTTGTTTCAGTTAGCTAAGTAACCTCTTTCAGTAATTTTTAGGTATCGTTTGGCTGGTTTTTGTATATGCTACTTTCATAATTCTGTGAAACAGCGTCGTGAAGGCTCTGACTGCTGCAAATTTCGTATCCTGCAGGTAGGAATTCTGTCTGATGGCAAGTTCAGAAGAACAGTACTCTAGCAATCCTAAGCTGCTACACTTATTTCCACCATCAAGGAGTGTGTCTTTCTTGAATACTACAGTTGTGCTGACATGTGCTCTGAAAACTCAACAGCCCTTTAGAAACTGCATTTACCATCAGTCTTCATGATGATGACTATTGTTGATAATGTCATGATGAGATTTTGGTCCTCTTGTTTTTAGTCCTGGGTGTTGAGCTGTGAGGGAGGTGCTCTGAGCTCTGCTCTGCTCTTAAGCCCAGGTCCAGATGATACAGCATATGTATGGTTGGTAGTTTGCATACTGATTACAGCAGATTGCAGAGTACGTTATATTGATGAAATAATTTCTCTGTAAAGGAGATATTGATGATTTCTTGTTTCAAGTAGTAGTTTAGGAATAGATAGCTTGCTGTCATCAGAAAGGGAGACTGTTGGTAATGCTGGAAAGTAACAAATGCAGTTCTGGCCAAAGGAAAAATCTTTCATTTCATGCACAGATTGGTCTGTGGAACTCATTGCTGCAGTACATCACTAAGGCTAAAACTTTGTGGGATCAAAAGTAATCTAGTATTTATGTGTAGAAGAGTAGTAGTTGTTATGTAGACAAACCAAACTTTTTAAGGCCTTTTGGAAGGGATAGAGAGCTTCCTTGAGCTTAAGCATCCCTAAGCGGAAAGGACAAGGACTACTTTTCCTGATGATTACGTTCCAGATTTGTCTTAAAGGCTTTCTTCTGCTGGTCTTTGAAATACCTAGAACTAGACAGTACAGGTGGTAGGTTACTAATGTGAATGAGTTCTAGGCCAAATTCAGAATACTGTTTTTGTGTCCTGTGTAATTTTGTTCTAAATAACTGTGATTCTTACCAGACCACAAAACAATTATGAATATCCCACTAAAAACAAGGTGTTTTATTCAGATTATTATACTAGTGATAACATAGTAGGTAGGAATGTATTCTGCAATGCAGGCAGGCTACTTAAAATAAGCACAGGCCTTGGAGAAGATCAAGAATAATGTAGATTTATTTTTTGAGGCATCTTCAGAACCTCTAACAGAGAGTAAACCTAGCTATTTGGATGGATCTGGCGGACCATAGCACATCATTAACCTGTTCCGAAATCATATTTGATTTAAATCCCAGCGTTACCTCATTTTGGACTGAAGCCTGTCTGCTGTTGTTTATTTAAACCTTTGTCCTTGTTGTGAAACTGAAGAGAGATTAGAGGCCTCTGCCGGTGCCCGTGTTCAGTCCTTGTTCCACAGGATTGTGACTTGTAAGTGGGCAGCTGTGTTTCTGTGCTGCTAATACGGGTTGGGTATGGGTGGATTGAGAGGTGCTCTGGCAGCCTGCTGCTGTTGTTTTGTCATTTGCACATAAAGTTGTTTATTGTCCAGTCCTGCTCTGCCATACCTGAAGTGCTGGGACATGATGTTACGGAACAGCCCCATTTGGTTTGTTCTTTGTAGCAGTGATGCTCCCTTAAGGCACCAGGACTTAGCAGGGCTACCTGCACCTTTTTGGGACAAGGTGCTTCTGAGTAAGTGTGCAATACTGCAAGCTAGAATGGGGGAAATTGAGCTGGTGTCTCACAGACATAGACACAAGATACTGTCAAAGCAGTCACTACCTCTCCTAAATGATTAGGTTGTTTGTTTTTTTTTTTTTTCTGTTTTTTTTTTTTTTTGGGTTTTTTTTTTTTTTTTTTTTGTGCAGAAAGGTAATTCTGTTAGTCCCATTTTTTAAAAAAATCATTTGCTCCACATATTTGTTATCTACAGTTCATGAGCAAAAAGACGTATCAGCAAACATGTGATTGATAGACGAAATACTGACACTGTATTAGGGAGTTGTTGTTTACCATTCATTCAACCATTAGATGCCAGTAAAGTGATTATATCAGTGAATCACAGAACATACTATCTTTTGATTGTGTGAAAACAGTAAGACTTGCCAGCAGCAGAAAAGCTGAAAAGAAACTGTTTAAATAAATCCAAGCATCATAACTTTGGGAGTTTTTGCATTGATGCATCTGGCTTATACATTTTCACCTGTGCACTGGAATTTCTTTAGCCTGAGCACCATGTTTTTTTTTAATCATAGTGTCAGATACTGGCCTCTGAGAGAGGCATGACTGACTTGATGTGATATCAGTTTGTAAATAGCTCTATAAAATTAGGGTGTACTCCCAGTTAGGGCTGATCTCTCTATATGGAAATTGCATTGGTGAATCAGTACTAGCATGGTAAGGAATGCTGCTGCCAGGAGCTGATGTGTGTTGGGAGTGGTTCTTGATGTCATGACAGGAATAGTAGAGGGGAAAGGGATGAATAAAAAGACCATGTGCATTTTAGCTGGTGCCTTCTGGGTTTTTTTGTTTCCCTCATTAGCAAATTCACTCAGTGTGTGTTAATCAGTATAGATTTTTTGCTACTCTTATATTATCTCAAAGTCCCAGTGATATGATGAGACATGTTTGATAAAGAATTTTACATACAGGCTGATGGAAGAATACAATGCAAATGGAAAGAAGAAAAGCCTCCTCATAACGTGTTTGAATAGAATACATTTAGATGCCAAAGGTGCTTTCGTGTAACCACTGTTACTTAAGAATGGTGGTTTATTTTATATTGTACTGGAGGTAAAGTAATGCTACTGAAAAGTTACCTTTTTTTCTGTATAGTTATGTAATATTCTTGTATCTGTCTTCTTTTGGCATATGGCCATTGTGCAGAGTGCTTTACTACTATCTTCTCTTGTCCCACCATTTTCCTTCATATCCTGTCTTTGTCCTCAATGCTGAAGTCAAATTTTATTGAATACTGCTAAAACTAGGGATTCTGGTTTTAGTGTATTGGAAAATAAATTAGTGGTTGTAATTGTTTTCATCCAAGCTGAAATTTTGTCTGCTCTGCTGCAATTTCTTGTGTGCTACAGTTGAAAGGATATTGGCCATGTATTACGGCATATGTGGCTGGAAGGGATATGTGGAAGTGAGAGGCAGAAGCTGATATTTCTTTCCCTGTGGGTTTTTTTGTTTTTTTTTTTGTTTTTTTTTTTTTTAAGACAGAAACTAAATTTAGTGAGTGTTAAACAGATGGCTATGTAGTTGTATAATAAATATTTGAAGAAAATTAAATTATGTCCTGCCTGTTTGCTGATGACAGTTCCAGCCGCCATAGTAACAGCAGTAATAATAATGGGAGGATTTACAGTGTGTTTAATTCTTAACTCAGAGTGAGGTATCTAGGAAGGTTGTGTAAGGAGATCTTATGTATATTTTTTTTTTTAACGTGGGAAAGATGAAGTGATGTGCTTGAGATCATCCCGCATGTCAGTGAGTTTCTTGAAAGAGCGTGCAGATCCCTTTGACTTCCAGACAATATGCTTCCTTTTTAAACCATGCTGACTTGCAGATATTTGAGCATTTCCTTCGGAACCTGCTTGACTTTTATTTTTCTTTTTAATTTCAACTTAATTGTTCATAAATATTACCTTGCGAAGAGGAGATGATAAAACTGGGCTTGCATTCCTGTCTGCTGTACTTGAGCAACAGACTTGCTATGAAAAGTCTACACAGAAGACCCTCCTGAGAGCTTTGTTGTGAAGGAGAAGGTGGTGAATGCCAGAGAGATGATGAAGTCTTAGTTGAGATGAGAGGTTTTATTTATACAGCTGAGCTTCATGTTGTGATATTAATAGCGTTACAGGCATTTCTCTTGGATGGAGTGGTTGGATTCGGTATCTAGCTGAGGTTGGCGTGCTACTCTTTGACATGGGGCAGAAAATCCCATTGTTATTTCACTGTATGCATACACTACCTTATCTTTACTGGGAGAACTCTGTTTTCTTCTCTGAATCATTCCAATGTGCTAGATTGAAGGATGTGTGTGAGAGAGACAGGAGGAGAGCAAGAACTGTTGTGTCTCACCCAAAGGTGACAAGGTAGGATGGCAGATTGAATCCAGAGCAGCAGCAAAGTTAATCTGGCCCTTGGTACACCTCCTTTTCTGATGACTTCGCAGATGCACTGGAAAGCAAGTTGAGAAATTTATGAACTGTTCCAGTTACCCATTTCCTGATAACTTTTACTGATACTTTTCTGTTCTCAGACTGGAAGGAATTGTATCACGTGATACAAGTAGAACTAGTGTTTAATACATGATAATTTGTGTGATTGTAGTAGTTTACTGCTGTATTACAGTACAGCATATAATCTGGAGGGTGAGTGGGATGGTTTGAGGGCTTTTTTCCAATTGGTTACGAGAGAACAAGGCCTTGGATTCTTTACTTCCTCCAGAAAAAATTGTCCTCTGCCCTAGCTTAAAGATATATTAATAGCATCCTGATCTCTTATATGCACGACTGGTCCTGTTGCCTGGATACAAACATAAAGTGATTAGAAAGCTATCATTAATATAAAATGAACAAAATAGGTCATAAAAGTATGCAGTTGGATGTTTTTCCTCTGCACCCACTGTGCACATTGGTACTTGGCTTTATTCTTGCTTGTTGCAGATTGTGCTTTGCTGTAATGCTTTTCACTAAACTGACAGTGATATTTATTTGCCAGCTCTCTCTGTGGTTTCTTCCCTGTTCTTTTGAAATAAACCCGTATCGGTTTTTCTAACATCATTTGTAGCCTTCCGTAATCTGTTAGCATTCAGGCAAAGACACACCAAAGGTGTCTTGTCATCTTAACTGCTTTCAGTATGCAGTTGTATTTTTAGTTTCAGTGTGCTGCATTGCACTTCTTGGTAAATATATGCACTGTGTCGCATAAAAGAGTGTTTAACATTGCTACAAAAGCTCCTTGTTTTTTAACATCTCCCTATGGTCTTGTAATGGATTTGTTAGGGCCCTGAGGAGATGTCCCTTCTAACCTAGTTTCTGGTTCAGCTGTTCTCTTTTCCATCATTTCCTGCAGCATTTCCGATTTTCTTTGTGAAAATATGTACTCCTGATGCCGTTCTTGCCACTTTTTGCATACATTTTTCCAGTGTGGATGAAAATATGTGTGACAAGCTTGCTAATGTTTCTTCAGTTAATCCTCTTAGAGCTTTGTCACGTGTAGAAGCACTGTTCTTTAACTTAAGGTGTGATTTTTCTCTTTCCAGCTGTCGTAGTAGCACTCCATAGTACTTTTTGTTTTAAGGGTGAAGGAACCAAACCAATTTTTGAGTTCTCACGACCTAACAACCAACTGCTAGAGGTAGACTGCAGTGACTGAGTTCTTAGTTTGCCTCACTTGCAAAATAAATAGTTCACTTAAACCCTGCCTGCATAATCCTTTGGTATGAACTGGTGGAGAAGGAGGAGGAATGAAAACAGTGATACTGGCTTCCTAAATTCAGGATTGTAAAGAATGAAAGTATTTCTTGCTTTTTCTTTGACAATTGTTGCATATTGTTTAGCTATCCAAGATTAATGTGAATGAGCGTTAGGTGCAGGCATCTTACATCAGTGTTATTTGGTGATTAGGGAAAGGAATGCAGGAGGTTTCTTTTGTGGTTAATGTGCTGTAACTGGGATTAGAAAATTTGACCTAGGTCCCTTGCCCTGCTTTTCATGTGAACTTTGGTAGTTAGTTCATTGCTGCCTCAGCTGTTTTAGTCAAATAAGGATAATACTTCTAATACTTCTGTGCTATCTTGGATTCCTTTGAAAAGTATGTGGGATAGGGACTGTCTTCTGTTAGGCATACAGAAATCTGATTGTATATACAGATACCTGATTATATATACAGATAGAGTTGTGTGCATGTGTGTGTTTGGATAGTATATAGCAATCTTAACCTTGGCTGAAGCTTTTTGGTGTGTGCAGTAATGTAAATAACAGTGAGGATTTAGTTGAAACAAATGATATGATGCTTTCTCAACCATTTAGTCACAAATTATGGCTTCCTGGTTTTAACTGTAAGTGACGTTTTTAGATCTGGCCATAAATACTGTATGATAGCTTTCAGAACTCATTTGTCCATGCACAAGTACATAAAGGAAAAATTTCTATATGTCATCTCATACTTTATTTCTTTGATATCATGATTAATTTTATTCTAAATCCTAGTCTCCTTTTGGCTTACTTTGCATCATAAAACGCGTTTATGAGAAGATTGCCATATCCATCCAGAGACATGATGTGTGTAATACAGTGTTCTGTTTCTATTAGTACCTGATGATCTGTTGTTTTGGAGGAAGTGATGACATCTTCATAATGCACAATTATGTAATTCTGAGTGAGAGTCTCAGAACCATTCAAGAGATTTAAGCACAAACATCTTACTCAAAGGACAGGAGGTTAAAAAAACCCAACCAGCCAAACTGTATAAACTCCTCTCTCTTTTGTGTTTGTAAAAACTGAAGGTGTTTCTGTTTTTGTCTGTTTTCATATTTATTGTTGGCTTTTACTGAAATATTGCTCTGATAATGGATTATCATTATCATGGTAATGATAGTATAAGTGGCTTCTTCTCCCTTAATTCCTCCCTTCCATTTTAAATAACTTGACTTTTAATTTTACTGTGTGTTTTGTTGTTGCTTAAGGTAAACATCTTGTTTAAGCAAGCTCTATTAGCTGCACAAATAATGAATAGCAAAGGCTAGATTAGTAATAGGCTTGGAGGAAAGGAGCAGGTATTGTAATGGAACATACCTTGTACATGAGTCAATAGTGCAAATAATATATATGAAAGAGCCCGTCGTCTGAGACATGTCTTTCTCTCTACTGTGTACTTGAACGATGGACTGTTGCAACTGGTTTTGTACACCATACTTGCGGAATGATGAGGGCCAACTGTAAGTAGCTCAGGAGAAGGTAGGGCTAGAGAAGTTAAAGTATTTTTAAGAATTGAAAGTGTGCTGCAGAGGGAAACAGGTCAGTTTCTTCTCTGTGATCATGCAGGGTAAGACCAAGAGTACAGCTCAGTTCACCAGGGTAAGACTTGGGTTGCAGAGTCAAAAAACTTTCCAGGAAGACAAACAGTTAAGCAATAGACTGGATTGCATAGAGACCTTTTGGATACTCTGTCCTGGCAGATGTTAGTTAGTAGAGATAACAGGCAAATGTGTTGGCAGTGTTTTAGATATCACTGATCCCACCTGAAAGAATTTCCTTCCCAGCCTGTTGTTTGTGATTTCAAGCATAGCAGGATTGTTTCTGTGTAGCTTGCCTTCAGTTTAAAGCATCACTTTCTTTGCTCTGATAGTTTTATTTGCGTTTTCTTGAGGATTTTTTGTTCTGCTAAATACAATTTCAGTCAAGGTGGACTTAAACGCATTAAAGGTGAAGAAGTGTGTTAAGAAAGTGTATGCTAAAGAATGCTGATATATGTCATGTCAATATTATCTTTTCTAAATGTCTTGTTTACTTTTTTACTATGCTGATCAAATGACTGTTTTGACTGACACACAACATAAATTGGTACAGAGTAAGTACAAGTAATTTATAGCTCATAATTAAAGGCCTCCATCTCTCTGTTTTTGTCTTATTTTCTTTGTTGCTCTAGCCCCAAACTGCCCAACAGCTGTCTCTGTTAGAACTTCCTAATGTAATCCACATTATTCTGTGTATTCAGCCTCCATCACTAGAAGTTGTGTTCAGTTGAAATAAAATTTCAACTGAAAAAATTTTTGCTTTCTTTTGCTACTGTTTAGTAGCAGCCTGAAGGAAAATAGATGCTAATCTTTGAGCGCTCTTCAAATACGCTTCTTCCACGCTCAAAACTGATCAGTGATTCTTGGTTTGTTTCTTTTTTGCCGGCTTCCTGCTTGTGACAGTACTTTGTTCTTCTTGCCTGCAGAGTGACTTCAGTAGCCCTTTGTGAAGGACTTGACCAAATCTTTTGAGAAAGTTCCATTAAACAATGTGTTCTTGTACTCCTTTACTCCATCGGATTTTTTCTAATCCTTGAAAGAATGCAGCTCCTTAACAGATCTACCTTGTGTTCAATTCATCTTGTCCCCTCAACTATGCAGAAATCGTCAGTGTTCACGTGCTCAGAAGGATTCTCCTTCCCTCTGTTCCTGAGAAGTGTTTGGGTTTTTGCAGACTTCCCAGTTTACAGGATTTCGGGTTTACTTTCCTATGCTGAGGTGATGCTTATAAATGGGAATACAGGACCAGTAATGCATGGGCATTTTTCAGTGACGTAAATTCTCACACACTCCCGCTCTTCTCCTGTCCTTGCATAATCTGGTGCTTAGTGCCATTGCAAGTGTTTGTGCAGATGCACAGTACACTAGATCTTGAAATTGAAAAATATGTGGCTCACCGCAGCATATGCCAACACAGGGCAGTGTCAGCAGGACAAAGGCAGTATGCAGCTGGCTAATATGTGAGGAAGAGAGATACCTGCCATCTTTTGACAGTGCTGTTGGCTTACCTGTGTGTGATATCTGGCTTAAAATATATTACATTTTCTGCTTCAGTCTTTTCCTTTTGCATTAGGGTAATGTAGGAGGGTGAGAGTAGGAACTTCTCTACAAGTCACAGAAAATTAAATGCAGTAGTGCTGAGCAACATGTTTAACCATGTGGAGATGTCATTGTTTCTTACGCAGAAATGTATGTTTTTAACACCTTTATTACAGGCTGTTGGTTTTTGTTTTGATTTGTTTTTTAAAACTTCCAGGATGCTGAATGTTGGAAGTGAATCAAATGTAGATGAAGACATAAGAGAGAACTATAGATACTAGAAATAATAAGAGAATCAAAATCAGGTGTTTCCCAATTGTGGAGGGAATGCAGGCAAAACCAGTATAACCTGAAACATGTCTTTATGTGTACCAGGGGAAGAGTGAAACTGGAAAAACACTAGTGTTATTCCAAGCACCAAAAGCCTTTGGGGTGAGTAGCAGCACAACAGATAAATCAGTTTGCAGATGCATCATGGCAACAGAACCCAAAGTAACCTTACTTTGGGTTATAAAAATTAAAAATTTCCTTCTTGAACGGCTATGAGAGTTAACTTGCTAAGTGTGCAGGCTCAAACATCTTGTTTCTAGACAGGTATAAACCAGCTGAAGAGAGCTGAGGGGCAAATGGCAAATGTGGTACGAACCAAGGGACCGACAAGCAAACATGCCTACATTTGCTATGTGATAACTAGAAGTGTACCTGAGAGACATGATAAGAGCCTACAAATATTTGAAAGGCGCGTACATGAAAGACAGAAACTAATTAATTAGGAAGGTGAGAAGAGCTGTAACTCTAAAACGAGGGAGATTATGAAATATATTCAAGTATGGAATATTCTTCCCAAATGAAAGGTTAGAAGAACAAATTATATATGAAAAAATCTGTAAGATTGGTAGAAAGATTCAGGGAATAATCTAGCATCAAAGAGTCAGCTTTCTGATGAAAATAGATTGAATAATTTAGTAAGTCTCTTCTACCTATTTAATTTGTTTGCTTATGGGGCATTAGGGCAAGTTGGCAGCCTCTCTAAACTCTTTAATTTTACCTCCCTAATGCTTCCTACCAATTCAAATTCACATTATTGCATACAAGTCTTAGATGCTGTCTTTCTTTAGAGAAGTGTTTTAAGAAGGAACAGTTGGGCAAGCAATGTAAAACTATAGAAGAGAAGAAGAAAGGTGAATATGCTTTGGGAATGACTTTCAAGATCATTTTCTTGCTACATTCTGCCTAAAAGCTGCAGCTGCAAATAAATGGGAGCAAATAATACCAGGTATAGAGGTCTAGTTTTGTTCCTGTTTGCATTGAGATGAATGATGATCTGTGAGCTAACATTTGTGTATGTGCAGCCAACCTGCAATTGATGGGATGGTAAGATCAGGAACAAAACCCCTTTTAGTGTAGGAAAGGCAGCAGAGATTTTTTCTTTCATGAAACAAAGCGCATGTAAATTTAAGCCAGAAAGTCAGTTTGACTGCATGTGTGAGAATGGAGAGCTGCTCTAAGCTGCCCTATTTGACTTGTGTGATAAAGTAAATAGTAAAAGATGTTCAAGTTCTCCACCACTCTTAGTGGCGTCTTGTCTGAATAGATGTCAGGTGCCTGCTGGGCTGTGGTGGAGCAAAGGAAGGCAAGAAAGAGTTGCCATATGGAGCTGTGGCCTGAGTTGCTGGCTTGTGAGTAGAAGAGCATAGCTATGCTTGGTATTTGCTGGCTGACTCCTGTTGGCTGGAAGGCAGCCATGGGATTAATTTTGAGGTGATTATTTAAAGAATTTGGAAATGTACCAGTTTTGGGCTTTTCCATTATAAAGCAGAAGAGCTAAACCTTAGTTTTCAAACAGCGCTAAGAGGCAGTGCATTTATGATGCTGCTTTGTGTTTCTGTACATTGGCTCTGTGTGCAGTCTGTGTAAGAATTTAAGCTGCTGTCTGAGCTCCACTATTGAGGACTTCTGAGGGTGTGTTTTAACTTTTTCATTATGAGCAAAGGTGTTCATGTGAAATTTAAAGCCAAGTTCTCTGTGCCATGATGCTTATAAAGTCATGGGAGTTGCAACGCACTGACTGGTGAACTGTCAGTTCTTAAAACAAACCAGGATGTTCTTAGTAGATTCTTATCTTTCCTGCTTCTCATTTTATATAATTGGGCATCAGTTTCAAAGATTAAGAAATACTGTCTTCCCTTTCAGTTGCTGTGTTTTTAAGGAGACACAATAGTGTGGTCCCAATCTCGTTGAATAATTCGTGTTTAGAACAAAGTGGTTGTTTGCACGGTTCCTGTACAATGATCTTCATAGGATGATAGAGTTGGGGCTGTTGAGCCTGGAGAAGAAAAGGCTGCGTGGAGACCTCATAGAAGCCTTCCAGTATCTGAAGGGGGCCTATAGGGGTGCTGGGGAGAGACTCTTCATGAGGGACTGTAGTGATAGGACAAGGGGTAACGGGTTCAAACTTAAACAGGGAAAGCTTAGATTGGATCTGAGGAAGAAATTCTTTACTGTAAGGGTGGTGAGGCACTGGAATGGGTTGCCTGGGAAGTTGTGAATACTCCATCACTGGCAGTGTTCAAGGCCGGGTTGGACCTAGCCTTAGGTGGCATGGTTTAGTGGGAGGTGTCCCTGCCTGTAGCAGGGGGGTTGGAGCTAGATGATCTTAAGGTCCTTTCCAACCCTAACTATTCTGTGATTCTATATGCGTATATACACTTTGTTCTTCGTTTCCTGTGTATCTCTGATCCAGACCCGTGTTACTCTTTGGTTGTATTTTTCTATTCCCCCAGGTGGAGGGTGTGCTTGTGAGCCAGGCATTGTTGGCTTTTGCTCTGTGTGCTGGCTTCCGAACAAAGGTGCTGCTGAAAAGGTGAGTACTTAACTTCCATCCTCTGATGCAGATTTATGTGCAGAGGAACTGATAAATTTAGACTCACCAAACCTGTCGCCTTAAACTGTATCTAGGCTTGCAGTAGAGGAAAATCTAATCTTCTAGCTCATAAAATTGTGAGCGTTAGCTGTCAAAGCACTGTTAAATTCTAGTTTAGTGTAAATAGTGCATTCTGCAGCACTGCAGAGCAGAGAAGTTGAAAGGTAGGCATGTTTCATTTCTTGGACAGGTCTGAATTTAGAGCTAGAGAAGTCTCTGAGACACTGAAAATAAACAGTAATAAAAGTATGATTTCTACCCTATGACCAGCATGGGAAGAAGTGGCTGAGAGGAATGCTTGACTACCATTATTCACATAGTTGTGTGAATTCTTCATGAAATCTAGTGTCTGTCACATCAGCTGTCTTCTGAAAGTAGCTGAGGTACCTAAGCATTAACTGAAAGAAAAAGAAAACAGTTTTTTATCAAATCGAGAGGGCTTTTTACGAGTTAGGAGATAAGTTAATGGTATTTCTGTGCTGTGAGTACTTGAATTTCTCAAATCCTTTCCCTTCAGTCAGTGAAACGCAGAATGTGGCAGGCATGCAGAGGTGCAGTGTGTGTGGGGTGTGTCGTTTTGTGTTTCCAGTTGGCAGTGAATAAAGCAACAGAGGATTAGCGCCAAGGGGAACTTTTAAAAACTTTAGAAGGGTTTAAAGGATGCTTTATGGTTGAGAAATAATGTTTGTGCTCTATCTGCACGCAAACAAAACTTCATTTATAGCAGAGTATTAGTACTGTACAGAAGGATAGATAAAAGTGTGTGATACAATAAAGTCTATATTGGTCTGTTTTCCCAAACAGGGGTGTCATCCATAATGTTTTAAGAATGTTTTTCAGGAGCATCAGTAGAACTTTAAGCTGTCTGTTGTTATGTGTGTATTGTTCTTCTGCAGACAATTTTCTTCACCCATACTCTATTTTCTATAAAAATACTAATGTTATCTGCCTCTGTGTATAAAACTGCCCTGTGTAGAGTCATTAGCTTAGATCTTAGGAACAGTAGAATCATGGGTAAAACATTCCAGAAACTTCCAACTAGTAGCCTAAAAAGTTTTTTTTTATACCAGAAGATAAGCAAATATCTTGGCTTTATGAAGAAAAATATCTTGGAATGTTTGAGATTAAAGGCAAGTATAAAAACTGGAGTTTTATTCTTGATGAAACTTGACACACTGCAGTTTGAATTTTGTCAGTTATTGTTTGCTTCATTTTTCCTGTGTTGAAATGTGATTATTATGTGTAATATTTTTTTTTCTTAACTACAAAAGAGTAATGATTGAAGTATTGCCTTGTCAGGAAAGAAGCTGTTAAACACTTCTTAGGAGAGATACAGGCATTTGTTAAAAGCAGAGAGGTTGGAAAAGCTCCTGTTCTATAATTGCAATTTGGATTTGATTTGATTTTTTTTTTATATTTTTTTCCATTTTTTTATCCACTTGTTTTAAAAATCAGTGTGTTTTCATAACATGCTTTGCTATTGATCTGATGTAGAGAGCCTTTTCATCTTGTATCAGAAGATTTGTCTGTTGATGTTGGAAGTCCATATTAATATGTATCACAATCGTGTTTCCAACCTTATAGGAATGTTTCATGTAGTTTAATGCCCAGAAGGTGTTGAACTTTTTTATTTCCTGTTTTTCATTTGTTTTGGGATTTGCTTGTTTTTTGTTTTTTTTTTTTTTCTTTTGCCTTTGGTCATTTCAGTGGTGTCTGCTAAATTTCAGGCTATATCTTTGAAATCTTGATAAGCAATGCAGGCTTCTTTTCCTGGTTTTGTATATAGATATATATGCTTGGTAGTGCAAGATCTTGTTCCATTATCCTCTTGCTCTTTGATACCTATGAGTCAGAAAAGCCTTTCTGACTAAGGACACTTATAATCTCCTAATAGAAGGACGCTAAAATAAGTAGTCTGCTGCATTTAGCTCAAAAACTAGTCTATGTGTCAGAAGTATGCCCTTGACTGGCATTTGGAACAACAGTATGAATCGGAGTTTTCAGTTGGGTTTGGCATGTTTTCCTCTGTCAGGAGGTGGCAATGAGCAGTTGTAAGTAATACAATACACAGAAGGATATGCAGGCAAGCAAGGAGGAAGCTTAATAGCAGGAAATATGGCAGGTAGATGTAAGGATCTGGCCTGGAAGAAGTTACTATTATGAGGTGGTGATTGCATTACGTAATAATAAAAAATAATTCTCTGTACCTGGGGGGTTGTAGAGAATAATCATTTCCAAGAAAGTTTAGCTCAGCAGTTACCATGGTGCTCTTGAGGCTGAGTGTCTTTGTTCTTTTTACTGTTAGCAGCTAAACCTTGTGAGACTCAGTGGTACAACTGAGTTGGGATTAGCATTTTGGTTTCTTTTCTCTAAAACTAGCTTTATAGACCAGGCCCTAAACAGAAGCAAAACTTACATGTTGAAAAGTGTTAAGGCAATTACTAAGGATACTTGTGTTTTTGCAGTTGTCTTCTAGAAGGCACAGATTCCTTAAAGAGAAATAAATAAAGTTCAAGGAGTTTGGGAATTTTTTTTTTTTTTTTATTTCCAAATGTGATACTTTTATAAAAGATGGAGTGTTAGTTATCTGAATTTTTGCTTCTTTTCTCTTGTCATTTATCTCACCTTTCTAAGTAAGTTACTGTGTGCCTTGTCATATCCATGTAATTGGCTGAGCTGTAGACCTGCAGTAACTTCATGCAGGTAACAAAAACAGTATATAATGCACAAGTCAGAGTTGTTAATCAGACAGCTTGGTGAGACCAGAGATACCAAATATTTCTTCATTTGGAAAATTGTTTGATTTAGCAATGTAACTTTTAAGTACAAAAAGAAGCTGATTGCTCATCTGTGATATGTCAGTTTGTGCTTTGACTCGTGGTGGAGGAAGGCTTGAACATCTTCTTTGATGTGGAATGTGTTAGAGGGATCTTTCAAGTCCTTACAGTAACATACCGAATGCTATCCTTCATGTTCCATACAATCAACTCCACACCACCAGTTCTCTGGGTAAGTGTGTAAGTTTACTGCAGGAAAACCTTCTAAGCCCCTTTTTCAGATCCTAACTCAAACCAGAAATTTGGGTGCAGGGCAGATTTTTGGATCTCTGTGTTAGAAACACTGGATTTGAATGTGAAGTCCTCTTCCGCTGGGGAGCTCTGTGCAATTAGGACTGTATTATCAGCAACTGCCTGATGCAGGCCCTGCTGAGGGATTTTGTCAAGCAGATTGACATATCCCTCTCCAGTAAGCAGTAGTATCCTTATGATTCCTTTCAGATGCGCTGGCTTTTGTGGACTAGAGTATACGGGGGTGGATATTGGACTGATTTGAATTTGATGTCTCTCCCAGGCTGGCAGGATTGTTCCCAGCTGTCAGTGACTCACAGTAGCCGAGTTGCTGTCTCGGAGTTCAAGTTAATGGAATTTACAGTTCAGCTTCTCCTAAATTGTCTTGCTGAGATGAAGTTTCCCATGAACTAGGAAGAGCAGGAGAGATTCCACAAAGTAGAAGCTTTGTGCGTTGGGTCTGAAAAATTGCTGGGAAGTACTTCCTGGGAATAGCTCATTGCCACCAACTATGCTTTCAGGTGTTTCATTTTGTTCTAACTTCTTAGGCTGTGCTTATTGCTGAGCATCTCCATATTCCAGAACTGCTTTAAAAATATGATGAATGTATGTCACATGACTGTCATCATATTCCTTCTCTACATGGATGGCCAACTTCATTTGGGTTTAGAGTTTCTGGTTTTAGCTCCGTTTAACTACTTTGTTTATGCCAAAGAAAAAGGGCACAAATGTCAACAATGTAATTCATTTATAAAAATAATGTATTTACAGAGCAATAAATTACACTTTATTCTGTCTTTTTCGCTACTTGTTCATTTTTGCCAAATGGTTATTTTTTGCTCCTTATGTTAATATGAAAGGATGTTTGAAATAGCTGGGGTATACTATGTAGAATGGGGACAACAGGGGTTTACATGTTGATTTTTACTGTAGTTCTGCTAGTGTGCCACTCCTTTGGGGAGCCTGCTGGGCTCCGACAGAGCTACATCTGGATATAGGCAATGCTAAGTACCAGCTCCTGAACAGCGCAGAATCAGTAGGATGCTTTGCATTCATTTATTTTCTTTGGAGACAGCTGTTATGTGACTGAGAATCACTGTCATTTTCCAAAACAAGTACATTTTCTGAAGTTTATTTGCCTTGTTGATTCTCTGTTTTAGAGAATCAGAATATCTGGAGCAAGTTCAGTTTGCTGCAGGTATCAGTAATACAGACTTAGCCTGCATTTTGTGGCTCAGTTATTTTGCATGCCGTGCCTTGTTCCTTGTTTTCTGTCTGTGGGTTGTACCTGTGAACCTTGGGGTGTGTATGAAGCATTTTTTTTAGTTCAGAGTGCTATTTAAAAGTATTTGAAAGACAAAGAAAATAGCAGGTGATTGCTACTCAATGTGGTGGCTTTTCCATTGCCATTAATCTATTAAAATGTAATGCCAAGAACCCAGAGTAAGATGATGATATTTAGCTTTCTAGTCAGATAAGCAAAGAAGTTAAAAAAAAATAAAAAAAAAAAAGATAATGGACACAATTTTATTTTCTGGACATACTAGCCAAGAACAGCCTGAGAAGATTAAATGCCTATGTGTTTTGGACACCGAGTATGTTTTTCCATTTAACAGGATTACGTTGTTCTTTTCAGTTCTATATTTGCTTCCTTTGTATACCCTTCTTTAAACGAGACTCATAAAAATTTTCTGTCTTCTTCAGTGGAATCACAGCTAAGAAAACTCTTTTTTCCACACTAGTACTTGTTTGCCATGTTGATAATATGCTCATGAAGCTTTTCTCTTCTCTGATGTCATCTCTTTATCTTGTGAAGATCCAGATATGCTTGGTTTCTTCTGCCTTTAGTTCCTGTTGGCCAACTTGAGAAATCTCAAATATGTTTGGTTAAATGTGCAAATACTGTGTTAGATGGTCAGTTGTGGAGATTGTCACCCTAAAAAAGCAGTGTTTCTGCATACTTATGTACATGATGCGTGAGTCTTCAGGGACTTCTTTCTGGCACTGAGTATTTCTGCTGAGATAGCTGATAAAATTAAACTTGTCCCCAGTTACCCATGTTTTCCTTCCGTAAATTGGAGAAGTTTAGTGTTCTGGTTTTTAATGAGATCTTTCCTGCTAAGAGTATAATTGGAAGTTATATCCAAGTAGTGGGGCTGAAAGTAATCCATCACAGGGCAATAGGGGATGTATTTATAGTGACATAATGGGGTCCTTTATTGGTACAAGGTACTCAATTCAGGTATCTGCTAAAACCAGTTTTCATTTTTGGTGGATCCACCATCATAAGAAAATGTTTTCACTTGAAAAACAAGTTCTTCTCTCTTGCTCTTTGTTTTCTGAAGGCACATGGGGAATGGGAGAGTTTCACCACATTGACTGTTGAAGACTTGTATGCATGAATGCATTGAGAAAAAGTGATCTTAACTTTTTAAAGTCAGGAAGTCGGTATTTAATAAACTTAAGTACCTTAAATCATGGTGTGGACTTCTTATTCAGAAATAAGTTAACCTGAGTTTGCTGTTCCTGTAGGTTCTTTTTGAAATGCCCAAGGAGTAAATGCTACCTCCATGTATAACGAGGAGTTTTTCTAATGATTTTCCCTATTGATCTCAGTGGCATAATTGTAGAAGTTGTACTGTAAATGCAAAAGTTTGTAATGGTTATCACTGGGATTTTTGCAGTTCAGTGTTGTGGCACTGACTGTTGGTGGTGGTGTTCAGAGTCCTAAGAGCAGCCTCTACTGGAGGTCACATTGTAATTAGCATCAGCCTGATTACAGTAGCCTAATTATGGTCTCAGAATGCATGATAGAAAACACTGTGTGGATGCCATAGTTACTTGAACATCAAAGTGCAGTATTTTGTAGGCCCTTTCAGTGGCAGGAAAGGATACAGAAGTGGGGTACAGAGGCATATGCACAGATGAGAAATAGCACAGTACCATATAAATATGATTCAAAGTTTAAAAATTTGGAAATTTTTAAAGACATGACAAATCTGAAGTACTTTGAAAGCAGAGAACATTTAGCGCTGGTAATTTAAAACTTTCTTTTTACTTTATCTATGCAAGAGCAAAGAGTTATTCAGAAGAGCTGAGCAGAGCCAAACCTAAACTGCTAACAGGAGATACTTTTTATTGTGCCCAAGTTTGCCTGTGGAACTCATGGCAATGCTTGTTACTAATTCTGAGGGGCAAATGGCAATCAGTGGGACTGGACATGCATGACTGATAGTAAAGGGGTAAAAAATGAGCCTAATAAAAGAGGATATAAAGTTACACAGTACAATGTGTGAGTCAATTTCTAAAGACTGATTTTTGTCCATGAATATTTTAATTTGGGATTTCCTGCAACTTTTCTGAAGGGGTGGAATGGCTTATTTCAATTTATCCAAATTTGAGCATGATAAACTCCAGCTCTGAATTGTCTTCTGTACTATGCCTTTCCTGATATTGTGCACTAATGTAATCATTAACAACCAGGGAAACAGTGCAACAAAATTCACTCTCTCTTTCTAAAAGATGCTTTTGTGGAAGGAGAGCTCCCACAGAAGACTTATTAATTCAACTTCCCTTGTCCTCTGCTCTACCTTTCCTCTCAGTTCTGTGATTGATAAACTCCTTCTGTTCTTACTTACCCTTTTGATCCTTCAGTCATGCTCTCCTTGCAATTCCTGTCTGAGATGCAGTTCATCCCAGCTGCTTCTTGCAGTCTAACAGCGAATCTCAGATAAAGCATGTAATCTCAGATTTTGGAAGTTGGAATCAAAAGTGTATGTTTCAAGTGAGCAAGGGAATATCTCTGTTTTAAGGGCATTTCAACTGCTGCCAAAGTGGCCAGTCCTGTAGCAAAAAGGGAATAATGTGATAAATTTCCAGCTGTCATTAAGATATCCAGTAAAAAAAAATGTTTTTAAGTCAAGAATACTGTAGACTATTTTACTGAAGCACTTGGGAGGATCTGAATGTAGGGGAATCTGATCTATGTGCATGTAACATTGAAGGCAGTGGATGTGCAGAAATCCTTCAGTCAAGTCTTAAGGACAGTGGGCAGTCTTCAGGGTCACCTCTCCATCACTGACTAGTTGGCAAGCTGTCTCCCCCAACTGAAGTGGCACCTGGAGCTTACCGTCTGCCATATAATTACTCAGAAAAGTGTACGCTTATACTTTCAGCTCCATGATACTTTAAAAGTGCTTCACGGCTGCATGTCAGTTCCTCTTTTCTTGTAGTGCTCTGTGGCTCTAATTTGAGTTGTTTCCTTGCTGTCTTTTCTTAAGATGAAATGTTCTATCTTGACATAAGAAACTGTCCCTCCTGTTTTTGCTGTCTGTATTGTAACTTCAGTAGCTGAATTTGAGAGAGAGTAGTGTCTTACTTTCTAAGCCAGGACAGGTGAGGAAAAGCAGCAATACAAATAGGGTATGTACATCACAGTAATGTAGTGAGTGGAGAGAAAGAGCATAATGGGATGATGAAAGGCAAAACATTCCCTGAAATGAGCTTCTAAATAAGCACAGTGAGAATGTGTGTGTGGTGGAGAGGGAGTTGTCTCAGAAAGCTGTGTTCGTTCCCTGGAGGCTCCTGTGTGCTATAACTGAGTCAACATGTCAAAGTGAAGTATGTGGTGAGCCTTGGGAGCAGGGGAAACTACTTCTTCTGCACATACAGGACTTGGATGAACCCCGTCTTGCAGCAATAATAAGCACTCTGCTTTTGCATCACTGAAGCCACAATACAACAGAATAGCTGTCCAACCAAGCGTTATAGCTGATGTTTCTCTAAGAATTGCATTAAATCTTTGTTTGGTTAGTAAGCTAAGAATAATTGGCTTGGACTTTGCTCCTGATGCGGATGTGAATGAAGATGATGAACTGTGAGGAAGACTACTGAATGTGCTACTGAGATACAGGCAATACAAGCTTCAAGGACCTTCATTAATTTATTTATAAATCTCAAAGAAACAAATGTTTGTGTGTCTTACAGTGTTTCTTACATTGGTGTAATGTTTTGTGGATATACTGACTTTACTGTTTGGCTTCTGTGTTTTGAAATGGATGAAAGAGGGATGATTACAACACTTCATCCTGGCAGATAGTTCCAGCCTTTGGCTGTGTGACTTCATGCATGATGCTGCACTGACAGCTCTCTCCTTGGCCATAGCTTGCTGCAGTATTGCCCTAGGAGTTCATACGAACTTAAAAATCCTTTAAAGCCCATGTTTCCATGCGAACAAGCTAATTTTGTCTTGATTGTTTTTTATGTAGAGTCTTTACCTTTGGCTCTTTCACATCTTATAAATCATGCTTACTGACATATTTGATGTTCTGATTGTTTCCATAGTGACAGCAGTGGCAGAAACCTGCGAAAGGAAGGTGACAGCATTGTATTTTCAAGATTAACTGTTTTACAGAGGAATGGTTTGAGGGGGTGGGAATACAGTAGATTTTTCCAAGCAGTCAAAGAATATTTAGGAGTACTTATTTGGAGGTCATAAGAGAAAAGGCAGCAGGACAGAAGGATTGGCATGGTGTTTTGGCATTCATTTGTGTGGGGAAGCAATGAACACAAGGTCAGCCTAGGAAATATGAGATGTTTTCAACAACATGTCTCCTTTCTTGCTGCTCCAAAAGAAGAGGAAATAGCAAAATGCAGAAAACTGCAGTGTACAAATTATCTTCACGGAAGAGGTTGAAGTTAGCACGCCTGTGAGACAGTGTGTAACTTACTTTTGTGTCATAATTTCTGCCTTCCAAATTCATAACCTAAGTGCAGGAAGCTTTTAGCATTAGAAATCAGACACTTATAAAGCCATTAGTGACAGCTTCAACCTCTTTTTCTCCTTTTTTTTTCTGTGCTAAAATCAGCTGTCTGATTTTATTTTCTGGGAAGCAGAGCTTTGTCCCCTTTCATTATGCATCATATTACCCGTGTATGTCAGTAAGATACCTTGAGAGAATGCAGGTGTTTGATTAGAGTCCATGCTGCAGCAGAGAGGGTTGTTTTAAAAGCATTTTGTAGGAGAGACAAGCTTCCCTAATGTGTCCTTTTGTAGGAGATGATGCTTCTCTCTGTGGTGTGGTTATTTGAAGCGGTTGCCTGAATTATAATATATGCCCACCTTTCTTACAGCAGCACAGACAAGTGAGAGGAGATGTTGTGAGAGGTGCTTGTAAATGGCATTAAATATTTTCTTTCACAGACTAACTCCTTTTTCTGGAGCGTTTGATAGCATTATGGTCAAGTCATTATCCCTGAAGTACTTAAAAGAGGTGTATTTTGTGGCACTTAAGGACGTGGTTTAATGGTGGGCTTGCAGTGTTGTTTTGGATTTAATGTTCTTGAAGGTCTTTTCCAACCTAAACGTTTCTATGATTCAAAGCCTGCTTTTCCCTCCGCACCACTGTCACAATGCCTAGGATCTGCAGTCAGGTTTGGGACCTTGGGATCTTCTTCCCAGGTAGTCCTGCCTAGGGAAGAGTAAGTCAGCCTGTGCTGGCCATCTCCAGGTTGGAGGCACATCTCTGGCCCTGGGGAAATCAAAAGGCTGGTGGTAAGACAGAGGTGCTACACTCCAATTTAACACGTTACATTCAGATCTCATGCCTTCCAGCAAAAATATGGCATCATACTGTAAACTGAATTCATGTTACTTCTTATTACACTGGGGAAGAGAAGCCGCAGCTGGGAACTCATGTTGTTTTGGAAGTTGGAGAAGTTACTTATTTGTCTATGCCTGCGGCCTCCTTGGTCACATCTGCATTGGTACCTCCACTGGTTCTTCCATTATTTTGGTACCTTGGGAGTGGGGGTGCATAGAAAGATATTATATAGGGTTCTTCTTTATATTTATCTGCAACATTTTGGTCAGCTGGCATGTTGAAAAGTGTTTTGTTTTTTTGTTTTCCCTTCATCCTGCTGAAAAGGAAGTTTCTCTGGTTTGTACCAGCTGGATCACTGTAAAACTACAAAGTGGTCTAGAAATCATGGGAGCAGTTAGTTATAGCGGAAAAGCTAAAGTGAATTGTGCCATCTGTTCTAAGTACTGTCCTCTTCTTTGCAGAATGATACAGAATTAAATGAAATCAGTTTATTCTTAAGAGACAGGTTCATTTATAGATGGCTAAGCTGTTGAGATGCTGACTTAGTGGAGAAATAAGATTGGTTAGGATCTGCTTACTCCATTCCATGCCCCAAAAACCACACCCCAAACCCGTTGGTTTTGTATTATTTACGCTGATAGACCTGTAAGGCATAGATCAGTGCTGTGCTTTAAGTAGTGTCCAATGTCCCAAGCCTACATCTTGCATCACTTACATTTCAGTAGCACTGTGAAATGTAGACAAAAATAGATGTTTAGACCTTCCTCTGCCATACGAAACTTGTCTCATTTCTTCACCTGTAGAACTTCTTCCAATTTGCAACCTTTTCTGATCCCCCTTAGAATGATGGCATAGTGGTTTTCTTTTTTTGTACTTAGTGATAGCAGTTAGTGCTAATTCATTTGCATTGACTCCCCTGCTGCTTGTTAAAAGAAAGCTTTATTTGCAGTGGGATCATGGTGTGTTTAATTTGGCTAGCAGAGTCTTTGTAGCTGTTTTAATCTTATATGAAATAGGTAAAATCCAGGAGGAAAGGGAGGGGGGGAGAAGAAACCAACTATTCCATTTAAATTTACCTATGAAAGCCATATGACATTTAGATTTGTGTACCGTTATATTGATTTCATGAAGTAGAACTTTTCCTTAAATCTCAGAAGAACATTTGCAGAGAAGAAAGCATTTCTTACATGTCTTTTGCTTCTGGTTCCAATTATAGAGTATAAATGAATATAAATCAGTTGTCTATTTATACTCAATGAAAACATATATGCCTCTAATGCTCTTCTCAGAGCTGGTTGAAAGCTTTCCCCTCTCTATGTCATTAATGTTAAGTGTCATTGCAAGTTCTTGGGTAACGGATTGAGGTGACTTTGTGTGTCTTGTTTTAAATAGCGTTAGCCGAACAAATTGTTAAGACTCTTGTAGTCGTTTGCTATCTCTCATGAAACATGAAACTCCTGTGATGCAAAGGACTTTGCATTTATTCTTTTTGTTTCTAAAACAGTGGAAGGGTTGTTTAATGGATGATGTTGAATGCATTCCTATTTTATGGAAAGTTTTTAAAACACTCTGACTAATTAAAGGGGGGAGAGGATTATTTAAGGTAAATATGTTAAAATTTCAGTCCCATGGGATTCATTTACCCTTATTGGGATGGTTTGAATAAATTATGGTGATTCTTTTGAAGATATTTTTATTAAACTCTTCTATTAGATTAATTTTGTAGCACACCTGAAATTAGAAAGTTATGGAGTTAATATTATTTTGCTTAGTAGAGAAATATGTTTTGATAAAATTATATGCATGAAGTGCATCCTGCCTCTTTTGGGATGGTATGTCTTCAGTGGAAAATGGCAGCTCAGTGATACGGGTGCATTCTTTTGCTGATGACACGCATGTTGTGTCATCAGGTCAGCTCAGTCTGTGTACTCTTTGTCCATATTCATTCCTAGCTTGAAAAGGCTTGTATTGAGAATAGCTCAGAGAGACTTCAGCCATGGTTGTCAATTCTAGTCAAGATGCTTTGGCTTTCCAGAACGCTGTCCTCAGAATTTTTTGAGGTCTGGAATTCTTGGATGATTTTTGTGTGCTTTCTAATCATGTTTTTAAGCTTCTTTTCTTTTTTTATTCCCAGAAACCATTTTAGTGTATGCTTTAAAAGATTAATGTGTGTTATTTTTCTGTTTTGTTCTCTGAGTCTTTGACTGTCTGCCTTTTTCACTTGTTCTTTCTCACTTCTGAATTTCAGCCAGGTAAAATGTGAGGTTTATTCAATGATGCTCTTAAGTGTAATTTTGTAGTTCTTTTGCCATGCTTCTTAGAAATTGTCTTGTTTATCTGGAATGAAACTGGACATGTAAAACCAAAAAATAAGTGTTCCTTTCCTACAGCAGATGAACTTTTGATATTGACAGGATCTGCACAGCTGGTATTATTTCTGTGATAGTGAGTGACTTCAGACCTGAAATCAAATTGGGTCTTCAGATAGATGTGTTGTTGAATCTCAGGAATGAAAATACCTTTAAAAATGCGTTTTGAAAAATGAAACTACAACTGTGAGATGTTGCCTGGTTTTTGACCATAGTGTTCAGTGGGGTAGCTGTTGGGTAAAGATTTGCTGGGCTTGAGTCTTTTGCCCTGTCATGTTGATAAAGGCTCTCTTTCCTTCTCTGGTGTTATTATTCTGGGACTAAAGGGTTGTAGTTTGTATAAATAAGAGGGCACTGATGACCAGATAGTCTGAGAGAGCTGGAGTTCTTCAGCCTGGAGAAGAGAAGGCTCCAGGGAGACCTTACAGCAGCTTCCAGTGCCTAAAGGCAGCCTATGAGGAATCTGGAGAGGGACTTTTTACAAAGGCCTGTAGGGATAGGATAAGGGGGGAATAACTTTAAACTGCCAGAGGGTAGATTGATATTGGATACAAGGAAGAAGTTTTTGACTGTGTGGGTTGTGAGGCACTGAACAGGTTGCCCAGAGAAGTTTTTGGTTGCCTCATCCCTGATTGTTCAAGGCCAGGTTGGACAGTGTTTAGAGCACCTGGACTTATTGGAAGATGTCCCTGCCCATGGCAGGGAGCTTGGAACTGGATGATCTTTAAGGTCCTTTGGAACCCAAACCATTCTGTGGTCTTGGTGAACAGTAACCTGTTGCTGCCTTTCTAGTCCCTTTCCTGTTCTGACTTTTAGATAGGCTTTTTGTTGTTGTGTTACTTTATGGTATGGTATCAGTCTCTGTGAGTTCCTGTGGCTAGGGAGTAGTTGATTGAGCTTGCCTGAAGGCTGTGAGCAGAAACAGGAGAGTATTTAGTCTCCATTGTTTCTATGTGCTAGGTGATTCAGTCTGGGGTTGGGGTATCTCTCTGTTGTGTTTAAAGCCTCTTTCAATATGTTTTCTCTTGGACACTAAATTCTGGCTCAGTCTTGGCTCTGTTGGTTGATGGGTGGATGCTTAACTTTCAACTTAGAATACTTAGAATATTTGTTAAGTTTTAATGCCTTTAATTTCTTTTTTAATGTAGATTCCACATTCCCCTATTTTAAAGTGGTATCTCAGGTAATAGCTGTAGCTTTCTACTGCTAAATCATTGTGCTATTACAGTCTGGTCACTTTAGAGGTTAATTTTCTTGGTAGGCATGGCAAGGTTTTCAGAGCAGGCATCTACTTTAAAAAAAGTTAATTTAGCTCTGGGTTCACAGCTGTGGCAGCAGCAGATTGCTTTATTCCCTGAGCAGGTGCAGTACGGGATGCTATGACGTGCTACTGCCAGTGCCTTCCCACTTGTGGGGTTCACTGATTCATGTTCACCACCAGTTCACTTTTCTGTGAAATTTCTGCCTGTTGAGATGGAGGTTTTTGTAACATATGAGCTGTGCAGAGGTCACCAGGCTTGATCAGAACCAAAGTCAGCTTCATTCTCAGCCAGCCTAAAGCTACTGCTGTATTGCAGCTCTTACTGTTACATGACAGGCGCACATGGTGGGCAGTCCTTTGAATGCTGGCTGTGCTGTACTGTTTACTCTTCCATTTTGGAAGCTGGATAAGACCTTGATTCTGTGTGGGCATGCTTCTCACTTTAGTACCTCCCTGTAGGGAGCCTTTTGAGATGCTAACTTTGGCCAATACATAGTAGATCATTTCCAAAATGTGTGTTTCCTTGGTGAGAAGCATTCCCATTCCTTTTCTAGTAGCTGTAGGAAAACACACAGTAGGACAGTATGGTTGGTACAGCTCCCTGCTCTTGGGATGATTTTTGGCACATTTCTGAATATTAGTAACGTGGTCAGTGTCTTCTCCCTTGCCTAAAGCATGCTGCTAGAATGGATTTGGGAAAGTTCTCTATTTCTATGGGTATAGATGGGTATAGATAGTTTTTTGGTTCACAGGAAGGCAAGTGGATGATGCTGGTAGATAGCAAGTCTTTGAAGTACATTCGAATCAACTTCAGAGAGAAATAAAATCCCTTCTCTGAGCTACAGATAAACAACAATGCTTTCAAACCTTCAGAAGGATCAAGGTGAAAGTAGGTGAACAGCAAGTGCAGAGAAGATGATCCTGCTTTGTGACAAGTGGCAAAAATACCTTCTTTCCTTTTTGTGCTCCCGTAACAAGACAAAATAACAAAGTACTCTGAGATTGTTCTTAGAAAAAAAAATTAAAAGCTTATTATATTAAATATCTTAATAGATGTGGGTTGAGTATATTTTAAAAGGGATGGAAATGCCTCCTTGGAATTATGAAATACCTTCTCACTTTTGTAGAAATTAATTCGTCTGATTGTGGATGTATTTAGCAGCATTTGTTTGCTTATTTGCACCTGTAGGAGGCTGACATCTTCCAACTGACGTGTGTCACTCCCAGTTGAGTTGGCTTCGGCTGGGAGAGAGAGACTGGAGCAGTCTCATTTCTCTTGTGAAATTCTTCAGCAAAGAAGGAAAGTACTTCTAAACCATGCAACTGAAGTACATTTCAAAAGGTAAATATACCCTCCTTTACCTAAGGAAAAGACTGTCTTGGGAAGATAAATCAGGGAACAATAGAAAGTGGCTGCAGAAGTGAAGTGTCTGTCAGATTGTTCCGTCTGAGGTTCCCTTTTGTTTTTTCCAAGATTCGGAGTCTTGGAAGACAAAGGAGAAAAATAAAGCAATTTTTATCAGAGGAAGAAAGTATTTTTTAAAAGCAGTCATGTATTGACATGGCTTTGTAATGGTTGGTGCTAGTAAAGGCTGAAGTTCAGAGGACAGGGGCTTTTATTAACATGACTTACGGGTTGCAGCGTCATGAATGGTAATTAAAGACCTGCATGAGAAACATCTGAATGTCCAAAATTCAGGTGGGAACAATGAAGAAAAATTGATATTTAAGAAAAAAAAATCTATTTTAACCTATTTGAGGACTACTGGGAGAGCTCAAAACAGCCCTGCAGGTCACCTTTCTCAAAAAGCTCGCTGTATGGATGCGGGTCTAAAACAAGTACCATGCTACTGCATGTCCCATATGCAGTAGAAAAGTGAGAACAAACTCAGAATTGAGAGGTGGTGGGTTTGAGTGGGGGAGGGAGATTTAAATGTGTCCTTCAGGAAGGAGTCTGTGTAAAGAATGGAAAAAGAAATAAGATGGCAGCCACAGCAGCCGGGACTTGCAGAGCTTTTCAGTCCTTTGTTTGGTTATCTTGCAGAAGTCCTTTAGCCTGAGACTCTTTCAGTAGCTGCATGGGGCCAGCTTGGAACACAAACGTGCATGAATCCAAATGTAATTTCCCTGTTGTGCATTTTCTGGCTGTGGCAGCTCAAGTTATGAATGCAAAATAGCAGGAAAAAGAAGTTCGTAAGATGGCCAGGCCTAAAATGTTAGGAACTGACTTACCCAGAGCTCCTATGAGCTCAGCAAAGGTGCTGCCTGACTTTTAAATCTCGCTGCTTCCATGCTTCATTTTAGTGTGCCTCAGGAAAGAAGAAACACAGTTTCTTTGTGCATCTACGTGATTCCAGCATAATAGAAGTAGTAAACATTTACTACCATGTGAGGTGCAAAGCAGCTGATGCTAATTCTCCACTCCAGTTTGTGGTCAGTGCTGGCACACAGGCTGAGTTGGCATCAGTGGTTTCGATCTGTGCACATGCAGTGCTGTACAGGGAATGACAGACAGTATCTTTTTTCCCTTTCAGGCAGTTCTTTTTCCTGTGGAGCAATAATCTGCAGCTTTCCTTAATTCCCAGTGTTCAGAATGCACTTGTCTTTCCTTTGGGTGGGACTGGTGCAGAATAAGGGATTCCCACCCTCCACATCAATACACTGCTCACAGAAACGGCACGTTATCATGGCTGTGTGCCAGCTTGTCTTGGGGACCATGCAGGGAAGGGAGAGGCTTTTCCCTCTTCTACATACAACTTGCACAGCGAAGAGAAGTTGCAAAGTTTACAACTTTCTATGCTTCTTCAACATTAAGATTTCCCCGGTCTGCCCTCTCTCTCTTTTTTTCCGACCTCCTTCCATCTCTTGTTACCATGGAGAATGAAATGCCAGTTCCATTCAAGTTGTCAGCTGAATAGGTTTTGAGGTTGATGGATGGTGAGAATCTCTTATCCCTCCTTCTCCAAACACCGCCCCTGCCTGGTTCTTGACATTTCACTTGCCAGAGACTGGCAGTCAGAGAGGGAGCTGAAAAGGAGGCTGGCAGTGTCCTGCTGAGATGCTCTTTCAGTGCTGTGGATGAAATCAGCAGCCGTGAGAAGGTCTTAAGGACTTTGGTGCAGAGCCTTGTCCTCAAGCTGGCTGAGGCATGAATGCTCACTTGAGTGCATGTTCCTGCTTCCCCAAAGCTCCCAGGGAAAGAAATATTCAGGTACAAGTCTTGCTTCCGCTTATGGCTGTGTTTCAAGGGGTAATGTAACTTCGGCCATGTAAAGGAAAAGGCAAGGAATGAATGAATACAGTGCATGCTCTGGCAATAACCTGTTCCTCCCGTATATACTGTTTTAGCCTTCATGTTAGTGCCACGTTGCACAAGAAGTGGAATTTCTTTGCTGCAGTCTGACTTGCCTGGTTTCCTGGCTGTGATGCTGAAGTTAGCAGGAGTCTGTCTTTCATGGAATTCTAACAGTCCCCATATGCACTGATTGCCTACACACTGTATTATTAACACCGTGTCAAAACAACTTTCTGAATAAGGTACTTCTTAATAATGAATATTTGATTTGTGGTTCTTGACAGGCCCAAGGTTGAAAAAGGATGTTGAGGAAACTGCTGAAGTACATGAAATAGAGTTACAAATCACAAAATCCAAAATTATAGCTCTGTAAAAATGCACAGATAATATTTCTTTGTTGTAATTTATGACTTTTTATCCAAGATAACTATGATTTTAGAGGGAATAAGGAGAATTTTCAGCTTATTCTGATGGGCTTAAGCTTGTCCTTTTTACTGGAGGGATAGTTTTGACTGATGACCACTTAACAGAGTTTGGGAGAAGTGAGTACCTGGCATCGTTTGATAGATGTGTGCATTTCGGTTCTAGAAGTAAGTTAGTTTTATGATTTGAAATCAGATATTGTTTCTAGCTGGAAGTATTCCATGAATATACATTTGTTGGTTGAGAGAAGGGATTTTTGTTAGCTTTCTGCTAAAATCCGCAGTGTCAGGACCATACCAGCATAGAAATTGATACCAGTGGTATACTTTAGTGGGTTTAAGGTCATATATGGAAATTTGTTCTCTTTCAGTATGTCTTTTCAGTGCATTGTGCTGATAAATATTTCCACATCTTCTCTGTGTTCCTAAACTTACTAAACAAATCTTTTCGCACTGCCACCAGCAGCTTTTGCATCTGTCTTAGCTCCTCAAGAGTTCACTATCCATTTGATGTTTTATGTCCTGTTTGTTGTTGGATTGCTGTCTCCCTGCTGGAGTTTTCCTACTGTGCAAGCCGCTTCCAAAAATGCTAATGTGTTGGCTGTTTGGCCACTGATGTGTTAAAAGGGAATTTTAAATTTCTGCATCAAAAAGGCATGTGTGTATGACAATACATAGATAATAATAAAAGTAAAATCTGTATATTATATATCCATATATATTATATACATATATCTGGATATACCATCCCATTCGTTAATTAGTTTATTGCAAAGATTGTAGTAGTATTTTTGTTACCAAAACTAGAGAGTTCCTAGAGGAATGCACACATAAGCGGACTCAATTACCCGTGACTTTTAGTCATATGAGATAATATGCAGGACTTTGATTTCCTGCTTTCACCTAGCTGGATGGAGTACTCCAGAAACTCAGAGTAGAAGAAAATACACTACTGAAGCAGCTTCTTTTTATTGTAAATATATCACTCTTGTCAGATGGAGTTGAAAGAATGTGATACAGGGAAGAAAAATGGGAGGAAGTCCATTGGGACGCAGAATGATACTGTAATTTGGGATTAGCTTCCTAATAGGCACTTGGCTTCATGTTACCATTTGTAAGGGCTAGGGGAAAGGGTGAACATCTGTTTTAACATAGTGATTCTAAGTGAGCTGAAAACAGCATCAAGGGTTACATGTGTGTTTCCATTTAATCTGCTAACCTGCTGGGGCTTTCTTGGTTTAGATATTGCCTCTGAAAAAAATATACTCCTGCCTGCTTGTGAGTTTGCATGAGATGAAATCCACAATATTTCTCTCCCACTCTGTTTGTGAGGATTGTTATGCTAATAATTTTAGAGGTTGTCAGAAATTTTTCTGGGTATTGCTTACAGGTTTCAACTTACAAAAAAAATACCTTCCATTTTTCAATATGGATACATTCATATTCACTCTGCCCCCTGAAATGCCTTCTTCTCCCACTGCCAAGGTCAACCTCTGCTCAATTCAGTTTTGTGGGGGTTTATTCATCTTTATCTATGTTTCCTCTAATGATTATTGGACTGACTTAATAACAACAATAAATTTTATGATTAGGATTCATCTGATAGCTTCTCTACTTCATTCCATCTGGTCTTTGGTTAAATTAGTCTTAGAAAAAAATTTCATGTCTCACTCATTTTAGATTCAGAGCTGTTTTATTCATTTTTCCCTTCTCCTTTCTCATCTGAACAGTCGGCAGAGCTTGTCATTTTCTTATCTCTCCCTAAAGCCTCCTGCCTGCTATTTATGTACAGGCAGCTGGAGGAAGATCCAGCTCTAAATCTCCTTCTGTTTCCTAAATGTTTTACTGTACCTTTTCCTTGGTGATCAGAACCAGGATTTCTGTTCAGAGCTTTCCCAGGAGGTGCAGCATGGATTTAGCCTTCTTTGCTTCAGCTCCACTCCTGTCCCTGCTGCCTGGTGCCCCAGCCAGTGAGGGTGGGCAAAGCTTTGTTCACTGCAGCTAGGAAAAAAGCTCTCAAGACTGAAGCTGTATGTCCATGGATTTATGAAGACAGCTCTTCACTGGTTCATACTTTGCAAGTTACCTTTAAAACCTTTAAGTCTGGAAAATTAATTTTAGTTTAGCTTTTGCTAAGGTTTCTACCTGCTCTGGTCAAGTGGATTTTTAAGCCTTTTATTATAGGCTGGTCTATATGCAAAAAGAGAGCATCGTGCTCTCTATTTGCTCATTCTCTTTATCTCAAGTGTCATTTACTGGAATCTCTCTACCTTTTGCCTCCTGTAAAATGTAAACTGAATTACAGGCATATAATTAAATCAACATATTAAGTGTGTGAGGAATGAGAGGCACTGAGGATTTCCACAGTCAGAATATTAAAATCTATGATATCAGGTATCTAAGCTATTTTCTAGTGTATTGAGAGCACTGGTTGTGTAAGAGCAATTTCCAGCTGAGACAAAATGTGTTTCTGTGCTAGGTCAGCACAACAGGCGATCATTTCTCCTACCTAGCAGAATGGCTGCTTCATAAACCATGTGGCTGCTAGTTAAAACACTCAGATGTACAGTATTACTGCTCATCAGGGATGGGAGATTTGAATAATTGCTGAATACTTGTGAGGGTTTGGCTGGAAAAAATGTTACAATTTCAGCTAAGTTGCCTTTGCCAGTAATCCCTGCCCAAGTCACTCTGTTGCGTCTCGCATACTTCATACTTAAAATTGCCTTGGTCAGTGTCTGAGATTGATTTCCTTCCTGATTTTTTTCTGTGCCTAAACATTGTGCACGTACTGTTGGTGCTTGCATTATGTACAGATGTAGAGTGCTGAGTTCTCAGAGCTGAGGCTTGTATTTATTTTGTTTACTTTACATTATGTGTATCAACCGGAGTTCCTGTTGTCTTGCTATAACCCAAATCTGGAACACAAAATGAAAATGAAAAACTGTAAAACAAAATATAGCACAGGAGGCATGACAAGAGGTGGGATTAATCTCTTTAATGTAAATATTATCCTTTCTAACCTTGGATTTCTGAATAGGTGTTTGACATCAGCTTGCCAGAGAGAATAGGAGTAGCAAAATATAGTGGGGTGGAGACAAATTTGGGGCAACAGGAGGAATACCCCTTATAATTTGAATGGATTTGGCTAGTGTATGCCTCAAGGCAACTGCTGGCTCTTTCAGATGTGTCTGTGAAATCCTCTCCTTTAGTCTTGTTCCATACTGTACCAATACACCCAGCCAGTCTGGTTATCTTTTGTTGGCTCTGTATTGCTCTTCCCTAGCTGTGATTGTGGATTTTTATTCTATCAGTAGAGCAGAAAGATAAGAGAGAAGCAGGGGAAGAGAGATCTGAAAGTGGTATTTGCTTCTGCTATAAATAAAAGTTAACATTTTTCACAGCAGAGACATGCTGTAGGAGAAACAGGAGGATGCACTAGGGAGAGCTTTTGAAAATGCTGCTTCTTTCACTCTTGTTCAGAGTTTTGACTGCTGGAACGTATTCAGAGTTTGTTACCATTTTACAGTTTAAAAGTTTAGCTGGAAATAACCAGTGTCTCAGTTGCACGGTGATTCTTGAGATTTAGGACAAGACACAAACACATGGTCTAATGAACTAGGACATTCTCTAGCCTGCCTCTGTATCTCCTGCCTTCTTCTCTAGTATGTATAGTAAAGACACTTTATGAAAGGTGATCTCAGACTATGCTTGCCCTGGAAAGGTCAGTGTTGCTCTCATCTGCCACAGTTGTGTCATTTCTATTTTGCTTCAGTTCCTGCAGTCAGGCATCTGTAGAGGGTGCATTTGATCAGCTCATAAATCTGATAGACTGATAAATTTTGGTGTATTAGTTACTTGGATCAGTCTGTTATGAATGGTCAGGGATGTGGAATCCACCTTTTTTCTGGTGGCTGCTAAAATTGGGTTTTAGGCTCTTTGTGGATCTGTATCCTGAAGCTTTTCACACTGCTCTGTAATATGCTTTTGGATAACTGACTGAGCACAGAGCAATGTTACGCTGCTGATGAGTACAGGGTAAGCTGCAGTTTCTTCTTCTATAAGCAGTAGCTCAGTGTAGTGTAATAGCTGTGAGTTGTGACATTCTCTTATGCAGGGGTTTTCAGACTCAGCTGAACAGAATATTGTCTTCAGGAGACAATCAGTTGTGGTCCAAGCTGGCATGGCTGCAGGTGGAAGCACACTTCTGTCCATGCTTCTGTCATCTTCTCACATTTGCTGTTTCTTGGGCCTAGACCCATAGGACTGTCTTCCTTCTTTCCAGGGACCTTAAACTTGTGTTTTCATCTATACTTTGCAACCCTACCAATCAGGTGTTGCTTGAGGTTAATCACAAACACTAAATCCATGGTCCCATACGTCATCCTGCAATGCTTCTGCTCCTGAGCAGTGCTGAGCAGCAGGAGTTGCCTGTGCACAAAACAGCATGGTAGTGACCTCAGTCGATAGACATTTTGCTGGCTTGGCAGAGAACCATTCAGACAAGAACCAATACGATGTACTAACTTGGAAATTGTTTTTGAGATTCTCTGCTTTGCCAGTTGATCTTCAGAGACAATATGGATGGATCTTTCATCACCTTCACCAAAATGTGCTTTTTCTTGATCTGTGAGGAAGGGATTTATATGGTAAGAGAGGTGGCTTCTAGGCCCATCTTCCTATTTCCATATCTTATCCAACAGTTGTTTAAATTATATGGGTTCGTTACTCTGGATCATGGATATAAATAGATGCCAGTAGCACGAGGCCTTATCAGCTGTTGGCAGCTGTACTTGCCTTTTCATTTTAAGTCTAGCACCTAACGAGCAGATGAATAACAAAATTTGGTTTTCTGGAGAGTAAAACTTCTAATTATTTGCAATTTGTTTAAAGCTATCTCCTCTGTGCTTGAAGTAGACTAGAATTAGCCTTGTTGGGGAAGGCTGTGACCTGTTCGTTGGAGCTCAGAGCTAAGATTCTGGGTGGTCAGTATTAAGGTCTGTAATGGCTTGGTTTTTAAATGCTGTGTGTGTATAGAATCACGCTTAACTAAGTATATTATTTGCATATGTTGGAATACCTACAGAGTCAAGTCTCATTTCCTTGAAAGTATTGTCTTTATACTCTTAACAGAAGTGGCTCTTGTGGAATGCCTGAGGATGCTGGAAAGTAAAGAGGAATACACACAGGCAAAACTTTAAAGGACAGGATTTCAAGCATTGTATGGGTGATGCTGCAACAGCCTTTCTAAGCATGGCAGGTTAGTTTTTGAGCTCTGAATTACAGTATGGACACTGAAAGTGGTATTTGCATTTACTTTTTTATAGCTAGTGCTTTATTCTCCATGAGTACATTATTCAAGTGACAAGTTATCCATACAGAAATCCCATGCTCAGACCTGGAAGCAGGACATAGATTTTTTTGTGGCTCAGACCTTGAGCTAATCCACTTGCTTGAGACTTCAACAGCTTTGCTGAGAGCTACTGCTGATGTGTCTGCTTTGTGCTCCTTCAACATGGGACCCTGGCAAGTTGTCTTTGGAGGACCATTGAGGAGCCAGCTGGGGTCCACAACTTGCAGATTTAGGGTGATGCTCTGGCTCTGCAAGACTTAGAGCCATGGGGCTGGTGATAGTAACGGTTCCAGGAGGGATAACTGGCAGAAGAGCATGAAATTATATGTGTTCTGTGATCCCTTCTGCTTTGAGATTTGTCAGATGGAGTTTCTTATGGGGTGACTCAGTAGACCAGCTAAAAGTCTTCCAAGAACCTGGAGCACTGTACAGTGCAGACACTGGATTTTTACCTTGGAGTAGCAGGGTTTGTGTGCTTGGAGTTTTCCCCTTATGTGGTTATTCCCATTCCCACTATCCTGGAAAATGGAAAGCTGACTTAGTTTGTTAATGCTTGGTTGAAGGCTGTATCAATTGATGCCTGACCAAGCTAAGAATAAAGTGTTTAGTTCAGTTGTTTTCTCCTGGGATGCTCAATGTTCAGAACATTTATGGAAAAGATAGAGAGGGCAAATAATCCTGTACCTGGCTCTGCTGCTAAATCCATCTACCCTTGAATAATGGCTTTCTTTGTAGAACAAATGTACTCAGTTTGAGGTATCTTTTATCTCTGCAGTATGAAAGGCAAATCTGCTTTTTTGTTTTCTGCTTCCAGGAAAGCCTGTGGGCCTGTGTGGTTTGTGTATGCTAAGAAGTTGTATAGCAGAGGTATTTTATGGAAGAAAGAAGCAAATTTTCTTCCAGTAAAGTGTTTCAGATTTTTCCCCCTTAGATACTGTTTTCAAATGGTGAAAGCATCCAAAATGAGGTGTACAAGAATACACTACTTATAGTAATGTAACTCCCACAGAAGCAATGTTTTGTGTATCCAGAGAAGGGCAGGGAAGCTGGTGAAGGGTCTGGAGCATGAGTCTTATGAAGAATGGCTGATGGACCTGGGAGGAAAGGATGCTCAGGGGAACCTTATCACTCTCTACAGCTGCCTGAAAGGAGGTTGTAGTGAAGTGGGAGTCAGTCTCTTATCCCAAGTAACAAGTGATAGGACAAGAGGAAATGTCCTCAAGTTGCACCAGGGGAGGTTTAGGTTGCATATTGGGAAAAATTTCTTCACCAAAAGGTTTGTTGAGCACTGGAATGGGCTGCCCAGGAAAGTGGTTGAGTCACCATCCCTGGAGTGATTTAAAAGATGTGTAGATGTGGTGATTAGAGACATGACTTAGTGGTAGACTTGGCAGTGTTAGGTGCAGTGTTAGTTGGACATGATGATCTTACAGTTCCTTTCCAACCTGAATGATTCTGTGATTCTTATATTTGCTTGTATTGGCCTGTAAGGGGTAGAAAAGTATTGTTCTGTCCTTGGGCTGTGGGAGTCTGCAGAGAGTATATCAACTGAGTGAGTTTGTTGTACAATCTGTTGCCATCTTATGTTGAAGTTCTTATTTTCTGTGTCTAGTTTTTCAATATTTGTTATGTGGAATCACTTATAATGTTCGTGTCATGTTGTGCAAGACATCTTGACTCACCTAGGAGAGAACCTTGCTGTGCACTGTTTTCTTAACTTTCGGCCGGAATCCCAGGGTCTTCCTAGTCCTTGGTTTAGCCTTTTCTGCTTAACAGGTATAGTAATCTCTAATAGACTGAGCAACAGCGCATGGCTGAGTTTCCTGTTCAGGAGCTTGTGACCAGAGCCTAGTCAAAGTAGCACTCAGTAATTCTTATTAACCTAGGAAGAAAGAGAAAGCAAGCAAGCAGACAAAAAAGATAAGTCCAGTATGTCTAATTTACGTTCCTTCCCTGATCTTTTTATTGTATTTGTGACTTTGTCTAATTTTCAGTCAGTTCAGTTGTTCCAGTGCCTGGTTGAGGGAATTGCTAAAATCAGCACTACCTTACTGCTGTTTCCTGAGCTGAGAAGTGTAGTAGTTCAGATACTGAAGTGAATCAGATACTCTGGCTAGAGAATGTTTGTAGCTTGGCAGATATTGCTGCCTTACATTGTCATGTATGCATATTTATACAAAACCTCTTTGCTTTCCCCAGTTTCATGGTGTTCTCACTCAGTCTGCACCTGGTACTACACAGCTCTTCCTGAGATACCACATATACTGCTAGAGGTAAGGAAGAATTGATATGAAGGGTAATTTTGGCCTGGGTAGTGTGGTAGACAGGGACAGTGAGAGAGAATTCATATTTTGTGGGTCTTTGGTTCAGTATGTTGATGAAACTTACAAGAAACAAATCTTTTGTGACTTAGGACATTATATCTGCATTATTATAATTCAGTACTTCATAGTTTCTTCATTGTGTTACTTACAAAATGCCATAAAGTATGAGTAACCAACTGAAGCTGAGTAGCGACTCTGCAGGCTTTCCTTGAGGTGATTTTCCTCCCACCCCCAGTGGTACTGACACAGAGTTATAAAAACTTTAGAATCTGTGCTGGGTATTTAGCCTCTGTTATACTACTGTATGATAGTACTGTAGTAAGCTATATCAACATTTTTGTATATTTATGTATGGAAAGGCTGAGATACAGAATAAAAATTAAAGCATGACTTGTCTGGCTCTTGGACAGAATCTCTCGCGTAGGAAAGGATATAATATCCTAATGTATGGTGTAGCTATTATATTATGTCTTAGGTTGCTCTAGGTTATTGTTTTTAGCTTCTCTGTTTTGTCCAATATGCTTTTCAAAGATCAACTTTTTGTACTACAGTTATTCAAAGAGTGGGGATATGAAGATGAAGCAATAACCTTCTCCAGAGTGTACCAGCAGTTATTTTTGGGACTAGCTTGCTGTACTTTTCAAAAGCAGAAATGTTCGTTTTGCTTCAAGTGACTTTATCCTCCAGAGCTTGGTGGAATGATTGTGCACAAGATAGGGAGCCGTCAACAAATTCTATCCTATGGGTTGCTTTGATGTTAGGAGCTGTAGCCAACTCCAGAGTGTCAAAACAATGGATTTAATTTCTCACCATCATCTTCTGGGAACAGTGGTAAGAAGAGATTATGACTTGTTGTCTCACAAGTATTGCCTCAGACATGCATCCCTGCTAGCTCCTTATCAGCTGTTGTGCTGGGCTGTCTTTGGCATGAGAAAGCATAAATCTTCCAGCCCTTTGGGAAGTGCCCATTTCAATTTTCTGTGTGCCTCTCAACCTAATAAAGTTGTTTTGAAAAGGGGAGTTCAGAAAGGAAGAATGGTGACGCTTCTGGGTTTGTTTTATGTGCAGCTGTTGATGTTCAATGTGTCAATCGGTTTCTAGGCTGGGGCTTGTCATTGAAATGTGGTCCTCATAGGAGTATTGCATCACCTGGAACAGGTATTGCAGAGCTCACTATGATTCAGCTTATACTATATTAAGCAGGACAGGGGTATCTACATTAAATTTCAGAGTTTAATGTTAAATCTGATGTCACTTTTCAGCTGGGATAGGCTAATTGTCTTGTTATCATGCTCTAGGGGAGTTACAGGGACAGTAACATCGGTGCTGTCTGTATAGGGCTGGTGGCTGTTTCAGGAGTCAGTTTGTGCTTTTATCCAATGTCTCTTAATAGCACAGAGAGCAGG
>JASSUY010034407.1:0-34678 GCA_032466535.1 Forpus xanthops
CTTTTTATGTTGAGGACACCAGAACTGCACACAATACTCCAAGTGAGGTTTCAAGAGAGCAGAGTAGAGGGGCAGGATCACCTCCCTCGACCTGCTGGTCATGCTCCTTTCGATACATCCCACAGCTTTCTGGGCTGCAAGCACACACTGCCAGCTCATGTTCAGTTTCTCATCGACCAACAGTCCTCTGCAGAAAGCAGTGGAGTAGTAGCTCCCAGTAGCACCTAAATAGTCCCCAGGAGCTGTAATTAAAGTTAGGCTGCCCATGGATTGCTTTGATTACAACAGGGCAGGCCAGCTTAACCTTCAATTTATGCTGACTTGAAAGATGGCTCATATGGAGAACCTGTTTGCCAGACATATATTTGAATTAATTATGCTGATTCTCTGGTTTTATTTTATTATCTGATTAGGCTTACAAATGAAATCACAGTCTCATCCTTCACAAGGGCTTTGTTCTGAATGCCAAGCCCCAGCAGCCCACTGTGGGTACCTGTGGTCTTCCCATGCATTCCCTAGCACAAGGGATGTGCTTGGGCATCTGCAGGAGGTGATGGCTTGTCACGCACCCAGTGCCAAGCTTTTGCTGGCTGCAGACACAAAGCTCCTTGTTCAGCCACAGAACTGATGGGCTGCAAATGTGTACTGAGCATGAGCAACCCCTCAAACCCAAGCTAGGCCTGACCTGCTCTTTCCTCCTGCTTCTCATAAATGGAGCAGGATTTTGGTGATCCTTGCCTTTTGGCTGCATGGAATAGGCTCTTACTTAGCACCCGTAATAACTAGAAAACTAATACAAAATTATGGTGTTTTATGTAAGGTCATTTTCTAACTTCAGTGTACCAAAATATAGCTTCACATTGTGTGTTTTGCATAAATTAAGCTGGGCGTCTCTCACGTTGTGTAGTTTGAAAAGCCGCAGCTGAAAGGCGGTGGATGCATTTCAGCAAGGCTGTAATTTTGTTAGTCACTTTTAGAAAATATCAAAGCAGAAATATGAAATATTCTCTCTCCTCCCTAAATTTACCAAACTTACTGGTACCAGATACAGATGTAACATAGCTTCTTATCAACTTTCTTCTGTAAGCTCTTAGCAGTTGTTTTCAGAGGTTTCTTTCCTTTTCTCTCCTAAAAGCCTGTATGGTATCACCAACTGAACTGCAGTATTGTTTTGCTGTAGGTTGGCAAAGTACATTAAGCTGAGAGATTTTTTCAAATGCTTGTTTTCCCCCTGTCGTGGTTTAACTCCAGCTGGCAACTGAACCCTGCACTCCCCCCCGTGGGCTGGGGGATGGAACTAGAGAGTAAAAGTGAGAAAACTCGTGGGTTGAGATAACAGCAGTTGAACAGGTAAAGCAAAAGCTGCACAAGCAAAGCAAAACAAGGAGTTCATTCAGCACTTCCCATGGGCAGGCAGGTGTTCAGCTCTCTCCAGGACAGCAGGGCTCCATCATGTGTAATGGCTACTTGGGAGGACAAACGGCATCACTGCCAGTGTCCCCCCCTTCCTTCTTCTTCCTCACCTTTACATGCTGAGCATGACACCATACGGTGTGGGATATCCCAGGGGTCAGCTGAGGTCAGCTGTCCCTGCTGTGTCCCCTCCCAGCTCCTTGTGCACCACCAGCCTGCTCGCTGGTGGGGTGGTGTGAGGGGCAGGAAAGGCCTTGGCTCTGTGTAATCACTGCTCAGCATCAGCTAAAACACCCCTGTGTTATCAGCACTGTTTCCAGCACAAACCCAAACCATAGCCCCATACTAGCTACTATGAAGAAAATTAACTCCAGCTCAGCCAACACCAGCACACTGTGACAAAATAATGTCCTTTTACAGCAGTAAAGACATGCCATATGCTTTTGCTGCACCTGTGATAGATTCAGCCTGCCTTTCTTCAGTAATGCAATGTAGACAAAAACCTCCTATGCACTTTCATAGGTAAATATGGCACAAAATAGGGTTGCGCTCTTTTTTTTGTTGTCTTTCATTAGTCCGTGGGCAGATGTGTCGGGATGAGTTCAGAAAATACAGTTTAACTAGAAATGAGTGGCTGCTGGTGCCTATGACCATGGCTGTGCTCCACCACTGATGATCTCTGGGATTCCGCTGACCCCAGCTGCCCACCTTGAGTGAGTGGCTTGCCAGGGCAAAGCTCACACCTCTTTGCTAGGCAGCATTCAGATGTCCTGATTTGGTTAAATGGAGAAGGTTAAATCCTCAGCCCTCGTTACATCTGCACATTGGGAGGGCATGGAAATGGATCCCACCCTGCAAGCAGACACAGCACCAGCAAGGGCGCAGTGGCACACTTCTGTAGAGGACAGGAAATAAAGGCTAGGCCCAGCTTATTCCTCCCATGCAACTTTTCAAATTCCTCCTTAAACGCTTTTCGAGGCTCTGTTCTTGCAAGTTCAATTTGTTGATGTGATAATTTCTGTTGCTCTTTCGTTGAACTCAGGATGTCCTTATGGAGAATTACTTCCCATCTCCTGTAAGGTTTTCAGTCAGGCACCCAAGCAGCTCCTTCAGACACTGCCTTTAAGCATCTGCTGCTACATGGAGTGCTTTGGTAGGCAGCTTTTGAAGAGTTTAAGTCTAAAATCCCTCTCCACTGTGAAATTCAGGCAGTAAGCTCTTGCAGCAAGAGCCACAGTGCTGGAGTTGGAATACGTTTTACTCTGAAAAGAGAGATCAGCATCCTGCACTGTCTTCCGGGTGTTTTAGGAAAGTTTTGTGTATGTTGCATCAACTTTACTTCTTCTTTTCCACCAATCATTAAGCTGTTAATCTTCATATTGCTGGTGAAATCCTATTTCAAATTATCATTACAAATTGAATCTCATCCCACGTGTCTCATGTTCTATGAATCCTATTTTATTAACGCTGCAATATTTCAGGTCTAGAATTAAAGCCAGAAGGGCTAGTACAGTAATTAGTCCTTGAAATAATTTTATCTACAGTGCTTTGATGCCATTTAATATTTGGAGATTTAATGATAGAGCTCTTCCTACCAACCTTTCTGTCTCTGCATTGTTGTGGTGCCATTTGAAATGGGAATTGGTTTAGCTGGGAAAGGGCTAAACTGTCAATGGTGGTTGAGGAATATCTGTGGATGGTGATAATACAGGTAAGGAAAGGAGAAGGGACATTCTTTGCCCTGTTTTCAGAGAGCCTGGGACACATGCTCAGCCTCACAGTCTGCCAAGGACAGAGCAACTCCAGGGAAGAGGGACAATGGCAGGAAAGCTGTGAAGAAAGACAGGGCTGAAGGAGTGCTATGCTAGTCTGTGAGGTTGTGTCAGGAGCTCAAGCATCCTCTGTGCCCTGCAACAGCAAGGGAAGAGCCTGGAGCAGTTGGTGATCTCACAAAGATGTTTCTCAGCTACCTGGTACAATCCTGCACCTTCTGGGACCATCTTCCTGCTAAGTCCTGATCTATGGCAGCTCATACCATATCCCATTTCCAGGGATATTTCCTCACACCAATTCTGGAAGCATGAATTATCCCCAAGAGCAACCACATCTCTAACAGCTGCTAGTGTTTCCAGAGGGAGGCAGCTACCAGCCTCTCTCTGCTTGAATTCCAGTCTTATGCTAGCTCAGAAAGGGTGGGGAACTGGCTCAGGAGCCTCACAGACATCCTGGTTGGAAAGGATTTCCGGAGGCGTCCTGCTCAGCCTCAAGAACAAGTGGGACAAGACACAGTCAGGCTTTGTCTACCTGAATCCTGAGGACCTCCATGGAAGTGTTTCCATAACCTCTCTGGGCAGCTGCTCCATCACTCTTCTGTTGAGGAGAGCCCAGCCTTAACCACGGGTCATGCCCTGAGCAGTGGCTCTTGGTGTGTTGCCTGCTCCCAGCAAGCAGCTTGTGCTGCTGTCAAGGTGAAGGTGGGGACTACGGCATGAAGGGACTTTGATCCACTGCTTTCAATACCAAACCACAGACAAGTCTGATTGATTGCTAAAAGCATTCTGCATGGCTGCTGGGAAGCCCAGCTCTTGGAAATTATCTAGGTGCCTTTTTTCCTCTTAACATTACTAGAAGCTAAAGCTGCAGTTGTTACCACTAATTATCTGAATGTATCTCTTGTGCAGGTAGTTTAAGTTTTAATTTACCTCCTGCTGTGTCAGTGAAATGTCAAGAAGAGAAAGTACATTATGAAGCATCACATAGAGCCACAGTAGATATGGGAGGTCAGTTAACAGTCTAGGTCCTTTTGCAATCTCTTAGGTTCCTTTTTCATAATTCAAATTAATATGGCTATTTCCATGTCTGTTTTTATTATGATTCAAATGAATATGGCTGTTTTCATGGCTTCTTTTATTACGTTGCTGCTTCCCTCCTAGAGCTTTTAAAGCATTATTGCTATGCAGCTGATGATAGGCTGATGTTAACTACTAGGGGACAGATTATTAAGTGCAACAACTCAGAAAGCAAGACAACCAAACAAAACAGAAATAAGCCAATTGGCTTCCAGAAGCAGGCTTCAGTAACCAAAAAAGATAATAGGTAATAGTTTGTGCAAAAATAGTTTAAAAAGAAGAAACAGTTCAGGGGAATTGCCAGTCCGTTGTAGAAAATGCTATTAAGATACAACTGGAAACTCTACCAGCATGTAGACAGCAGGAGATTGCAGCAGGATACCAGGTCGGATAAATTCCAGCTCTTCAGTAAAGTAATACAAGAAAGGACAGACAAAATGGGCATGAGGTCAAGTGAGTAAGGATGAATATCAAAGGACAGCATGCGCTGGAGGGGAGAAAATCAAATCCAAGTGAAAACGAAATAAAGAATAACAAAAAGCCACAGTCTATGGAGGCATTAGTGGAAAGAGAAATATCAGGGGACACATCGGTCCACTACTCACTGCAGAAGGAAAGCAATGGCAAGTGATACTGAGGAGGATGAACTTCAGAATGCTTCTTCTGACTCAGTTTTCCTAAAGGCATCAGTTGTGATCACACAGTCGATGTATCACAGGGGAAATGGTACAAATTCAGGATAAAAGGAAAGAGCATGACAATGAAAGATGTTAGAAAGTACAGCAATACATAAAATACTTTGAAATTGTTGGAGCCTGATTAGATTTGGAAGTTGGATGCTCTCCAAGGAGACTTCAAGAACTTGCCATGCAATTTCAGAGTAGAAGTGAGGAACCAAAAAGGTCCATAAAAGAAAATTGTCTCTCTTGTTATAGAGAGGCAGAAGGAGACTCTGGCAAGTGAACATCATTCAATTTAATTCTGATTCCCCGAAAAAGTACTGGAGCAAGAGAATGTCCTATTTGTAAGTCCTTCAAAAATGACAAATATACAAGGAATAGTCACTGTAGAATTGTCCTATACTAATAATGTGCTTTGATGGCTTCAATAACATCTCACATAGGATTTTCAATAGTAAAATGAGTGGATAATACCTTGGAAAAGCTGGGGGCGAGCACAAGCCACCAGTTGAAGGGAAAGGGTTTGAAAAAGCCAGTTAAATCTAACAAATCACCAGATGGTTACAGGACTGTGCCACAGCCAGGGGTTTGGCTACTTAGACCATGAGAAGGGCAACTGGTGTAATCTACCTGGGCTTGTGCAAAGCATTTTACACTGCCCCACAATACTTCCTTATCTCTAAACTGGAGAGACATGGGTATGATGGATATGCTACTCAGTGGATAAGGAATTGGCAGGATGGCTGCATTCATAATGATGCACTCAACAGCTCAAAGTCCAAGTGCAGACCAGCGATCGTGTTCCTCACAGTTAGTATTAGGGCCAGCACTGTTCGCCATCTTTATTGGTGATATAGGCAGTGAGATTAAGTGCACCTTCAGCAAATATGCTGACAACACCGAGCTGTGTGGTTCAGTTGACACGCCGGAGGGCAGGGATGCCATCCAGAGGGACCTTGACATGCTTGAGAAGTGAGCCAGTGCAAACTTCATGAAGTGCAACAAGGCCCAGTGCAGGGTCCTGCAACGTGGGTTGAAGCAATCCCAAACACACATACAGGCTGGGGGAAGAAAGTTCCAGTTTTAGACGGGTCTCCCACCAGCATTTTTACCCACAACTTGGGTCAATAAAGAGTTCATACATTAGGTTTCTTAAATCTGACGGAGGTGGAGATGCTGCTGAAGGAAGGGAGTTGGAATTAATGTTATGTGGGTAGTCTGCAAAAGTGAGCAGGAATTTTGAATCAGTTCAACCAAAGGGAAGTCTTATGTCCACATAGGTCCAGTCAGCAGTGCAAATAGATGGGGCATGACCGCAGGTATAAGGCCATCCTGCAGAACAGGCCATAGGGTTTCACTGGACCAAGCAGAGCAAGGGGCATCCTTAGTGTTCTGACCAGGAAGGCTGGAGGCAAGTGGGACCACTGTTGTGCAAGGAGGGCAGTGAGAATGGGTCAAACCAACATCCCACCCTGCTGCATGCCCCAGCCTGCCCCAGGCAAGAGTGGGAAAGGTGCTTCCCTGCTAATGATCCTGTGACAACCCTAATTCAGCTACAGGCACCTGTCTCCAGGCACCTCATCTCCTCTGCCCTGCAGGGTGGGTGTTACCAAGAGATCAGCAAAGGCTGGTGGCAGCTCTTTGATGTCTTCACCAGCTGATGAGGGACCAACTTCAAAGCAGCCAATGCTGGTTCCCTGCTTGTGCTGTCTGTATGTGCACACACAGGGACCCTCCTGCCCCGGTCTTGGCCACAGACAGCATCCATAAGCTCTCCCACCCCCTGCTCCAGGAGCCACTTTCCCTCTGTGGTGTGGGGATGAGGTACCATGGTCAGTTTTGCTCCTGGAGACACTAAAGGATTAGACAAGCAAAATACAAGCAGTAGCTGACACTGAGCCAAAATCTCTTGAGGGACACACAGAAATTAATTCAGATAATTGTTGAAGTCGATAAAACAATAGAGGGCAACATGGGTTACATGCATCCTGCTCTTACAGGTCCTAACACTTTGGCTTTTTCTTTCTAGCTGATTTTTGGAGGGACACACAAGTAATTTTAACCCTAGCTGGAGAGTACTGAACAGTGTCCTTGGATTGATCTTCATATGAACACTCTCTGTGTTTTCCAGCTTTCATTACTCAGATGCAGCGAGCAAAGACTGCTCCGCAAAAAAATCAGGTTACGCAATGCGAAAATTAATTCATGATCACTGTCGGGGAACTTGGGTATAATAAAGAAGGAAGAAAGTGTTTTTTGTAAACCTTTCTTTGCCTAATATTAAAGCATGGTTCCCATTCGTTCTTCTGCAAAGAACACTTTAATGGGACTCTGTAGATGAAAAATGCATTAAAAGCAATTATGTCTCTAATTACTATCTTGCTTCTCCTGACCTCAGAAAACACAATCTTGCACTCACTGTTGCGGAATTATTCCTGGGATGGACGCCTATGTAAATGGTGTCAGACACGTGAGACATTTAAGACCAGTGGCTAACAGAAAAGCAGAGCAATTGGAGCCAGCTTGAGTTTTTCCTCACAGAGGAGTTGCTTGGAGGCTGAGCTCACAGCATTTCTCACCCCTGCTTCTCCAAGCACTCACAGAATCACCGTGCCTCTGGCACTGAACAGCCAGTATTAATGCTATCTATCTGATTGCAGCAAAGTTCTGAACTGCTTCCAAACACTGCATTATTTGCTCATGTTCCCACATACGATGATACCTGGCACTCAGTAAAAAAATCCTGGCAATGTTCTTTGTGTTATGAGAGAGATGATGGCCCTCACCCCAGATTTGCTCCGCAAGAGGTGCATTTTAATGGGAAACATACTTACAGAATTAAAATTAAGTTTCAGCCTACCTTTTGAGTATGACAAGGTTAACATTTGTGGTAATTGGCTGCAGGATTTAGGATTTGTTCTCTAAACTGTCCTGTGCTATTGAAGAAGGGCTCCCTAGTGCATGGAAATCAGCCAGTTGAGTTAAAATGAAGGCTAGTAGCAGGACTTCTTAAAAACCTATTCTTGTTCTGCCTTTGCACTGGGAAGTTGGGAAGTACCATCACATTCACTTTATTTCCTGCCCTCTGGCCAGATGGCTTTCACTGGTGCTCAGTCACCCCATGGTGCATCCCTGCTGCCTGCCACTTGCAGCAAGGTAGGGGAGAGCCAGTGCTTGTGGAACTCTCCAGCACACCCCTGACAGTGTCAGGGCAAGATGTAGGTCTGGTTGGGCTCACTCAGCTGAGGCTGTCACAGCTGTCACACAGCATGACACTAGTGTCAAGGGTAACTGAGCAGGCTCCAGCACCATGAGGCTGTTGGAAGGATGCAGCTGCTTAAATGCTCAGACCTAGAGGTTACCATGAGCTATCCCCATCATGGCTGTAATTTTTAATCACTTCAGCCATTGCAACAAATTCAACAAGAGGGCCTGTCCTATCCTGCTCAACTGTGAATCTGGGGTTGAAAAGCCATTTTTTTAACCCTGGTAAAACCAGGTGTCAGGCATGCTTGACATGGCTTGGGGAATGTCTTCCCACTTCTTTTGCATTAGACAAATCACGTTTCTCAATCTTCTTGTCATCAAGACAAATATAGAATTCTCTGAAAAACATGTTGTTGCCCCCCTTGAGTCTGCAGATAGCTAGAAGCACCAGCCTGGGAGTGTTCATCAGCCTGAGGGTGTCCACCAGCCTGAGGTAATGTCTACCACATCCACCTGAATGGGACACTAAGTGTTAGGTCTGGCCATGTCACAAAGAGCTAAGCTAAACAGGCTGGAGAGGCTGTCCTGATCCTTCTTTAGAGATAAGGGTATTAAACCACCCCTAATGTGCTGGGGCAGACAAGACTGGACACCCTGGGGAGAATTACAGCCCATTACACATGAGGAACCAGGGAACATGCAGGGAAAGAGGCATTCTTGGATTTATCTCTGACTTAGACTGAGGACAGATGATTGAAAATAGGATGTGGCAGCAAGGTTTATCTATAGGGATGAGAGATTCCTGCAAGTAGACCTATACTAGTAAGTGTGTCAGCACAACACTACACAGTTACAGCAGTCTCCTCTCCATGTAGCCAAAAGAAACTGCAAAGGAAATTATATACCTCCAGAGATAACCTTGTTGTAAGCACCTCTTGTCAGGAATTAAGTTCAGCTTCTTCGGAGGGGAAGTTTCCTGCTGCTGCTCTTTCTAAGGAGAAACCAGCTCGCAGCAGTGCCTGCACTGCCTCTGGGTGATTCTCCTACTCCCAAGCACGAGGGAATTAGGTGACTACTGGGTCACAGGCAGTGAAGCTGCTCCTGGATGGTGTCAAGGGAGTTTGCCAGCTATATGGAATGCACATTTGAGATCAGAGTAAAAAATCCTCTCACTTGTTTCATCTAGCTAATCCATTTCTTTTGTCCTTGGTGCCTATTCCAGCTATCAGCAAGGATACAGGTTCTCTGGAATGCTGGATGCTGGAGCTGAAGATGGCATTATCAGTTTTATTGGGCTGGTCTCACTCCTGAAAAGCTCAAAAGAAACTATTATTTCATTCCCAGTTGCACTTTCTATGCCTCTTGAATCTATAAATGTTTTTTCCTTCTCTCTGCTTGACAGTGAAATAATCAGAATCCTTTTCTCACTTTATACATTAAAATTGGTTTTACAAGCAGGTACCTTACCAGTCTGTTCTCTTGGGAAAGAATCAGACATATTTATTGTCCTTGTATTTGTAACCATGGCAAAGTATCTTACATTAACTGTTCTGATGTTTAATGTGGTAACGCTGCTGTTTTCTACTTTAAGTATGTCAAATTGCCTCCCAGCGCTATTAAGTTTATTAACATTTTCATAGGCCCCTTTCTTACAGATTTATAGGAGTCAAACTGTACAACCTGCTCAGCAGATTTTGGGCTCTGTGTTTTGTAATGACATACAGCCTGTGCTTGCATGAGCAGGGCTGGAGATCAGTGTTTTTCCTTGTGGATGTAGAAGAGAAGGGGGAGTAACATTCACTTGCCCAGAAATGTGAATATCCCCGGGCAATGCTAGATCCCTGGGGCCCTTCTACTGCAGAGAATGACATGGTATCTTCTACAGAGAGTTGCTAATCAAAAAGCAGAGCTTTTGGGGCTGAAAAATAACACCAAAGCTGGAAGTCCAGGTGTAAGGAAACCGTGTGAAAGATTGGGTAAATTAAAGTATCATATGAGGGAAACAAAGCTCATAAGAAAAAGAGGAAACATTCTAGATTCATCACCAGGCAGGAAGGACTAAAAGGAAATATATTGGAGGAATAATGCAAACTTCTGTATTAAACAATTATATCCTAATAAAACCTTCAACACAGCATATTTTCTTGCTTAATTTTGTGACCTCACTTTATTACAATTGATTAAACATAACAAAATCCATTAGGTCATCTGTAAAGCTGGTCTGAAAAAGAAAGAAGCCATACCGCTTCAGCTTCATTGCCAAGCAAGCATCTCTTTTTAAGATCACACGCAAGGGTATAAGACTTCCTGTTGGTTCTGTTGTCGGTTCTTCATTGTCCTTTGGAGATTTATAATTGATTTTCACAAGGCATTTGTCTACTCTTAGGTGTGTACATGTAAAATCAGCCCATACAAGTAATTTTTCTGTAAGACTAGAGAGCAAATGAGTTGGCAATACAAAGGAAATGGTGTTTTAACAACGGGGAGAGTTTTGTTAAACCATTAAAGAGTTCTCACTTTTTGTTCAGTGCTTACTACCTCCAGATTTCCACAGTGCTCTTTGTATGAGCAATAGTGTGGCCAGCAGGACTAGGGGAGTGAACATTCCCTTGTGCTTGGTACTGGTGAGACAGCACCTACAATACTGTGCTCAGTTCTGGGCCCCTGCAAGGGAACTGGGATTGTTTAGCTTGGTGGAAAGAAGGCTCAAGGAAGACCTTATCTCTCTCCTACAGCTATCTGAAAGGGGATTGTAGCAAGGTGGGTGTCAGGCTTCTTCCCCAGTAACCTACAGGACAAGAGGAAAAGGCCTCACTTTGCACAAAGATTCAAGTGGAAGTTAGGAAAGATTTCTTCACAGAAAGGGTTGTCAAGCGCTAGGACAGGCTGGCCAAGGAAGTGGTTGAGTCACCATCTTTGGAGGTATTGAAAAGATGTGTAGCCATATTCCTTAGGGACATGGTTTAGTGATGGGCTTGGCAGTACTAGGTTAGTGATTTGACTTGGTGATCTTAAGGATCTTTTCCAACCAAATGGATTCTATAAAACCACTGCCTTCAAGCAGAGGTAGAGCCTAGTGAGTTGTGATTTTAAAAGCTCCAGCACTGCAGATGAAGGCAGCATCTCATTTTGTCCTGGGCCTTTCACCCTGCAACACAGCCCAAATCCTCATGTACCTGCAGGGAAGGTTCAAGCCTGCATTATCAGGATGACAGGTTTAGGAGTTCCCATTTATAAACCAAAAGTCGGGATGAAAGAGAATGCACAAGCTGTATCAAACAGGGATGAAAGTTCTAGAGGTGTCAGAGGGCAATCATCATCTGCATGCACAAATACCCACATCTGAGCTGGTCTTCCTTCATAATCACTAGCGAGAAACAACCACAGTCTGTGTGAAAACTCACTTCATCCTAATGAAGCTCTCTGAAGCAGGCAGCCTAGCTGCCAGCTAAGCAGCGCCCTGTAAAAGCCCATTTCTCACTCTTCACTAGGAAGGGAGCTCTGGCTGATGGTCTCATCTATAGATATTTGCACCACAGACACCTAACATTAAGGCAGATGAATCCTTTGATTCCTCCATAGCTGGCTTCAGTTGCAGTGCCTTCTGCCTCTGTCTGTATTTTTTCCTGTCTTCAGAAGTATTGTATGACTTATAAGATAACCTTCCTTGGGAAAAGAACAAGCAAAATTGATCAAAAATGAACCATACCCTCTTGATGCAGCAAATAGACTCTGATGAAAGCCTGTCAATATTTAAAGGCTTTGTAAGTGGATAATTCTAACACTGTTGTGCTAATTTGCAGCCTGTCTGCTGCTGTAGAGCCCAGAAGTGACCCCTTGCTCCTGTTATTAGCAGTCACTGATTTCTACCATGCTGCAGACATGCAAATTGCTTCACCAAAGCAATTGATCTCTGGAGGAGTGAGAAGTCCAGAAAACCAGCTGGCTGCCCTGAAAACAGAGGCTGCTGAAGTAGGAGCCAACGCAGGCTCCCAGTTGTGGTATTCAGAGCTCTCCCAGCAGCTCCCTTTCCCTGATGGCTGATATTAATGATCTTTTAAAAGTGCTCATGCTCTGAATATCCCAGTCAATAACTTAGGTTTGAAGAGGCAGTGAGCCAATACAGCAGAATACCTTATTCATGCAAACTCTCTCCTATAGTACGATTTTCTTCCAGTGTTTGTTGGATTTCATCTTTGTCCAGAAGCATGTGAGTTAAGGGCTTTGGTGGCCTTCCAGCAGCTCTGAGCTCTTTTCTCCCTGGACGCTGGACTGTTGGGGAGATTAGCTTGACATGATAGTACTGAAATCTGAGAGAGTGAAAAAAATGTGGTGTGTGATCCAAGCTCTTTAGAAAACAGCTTAACAGTTGTTATTGAGAAGTGGTCTGTGCTCCTTGGTCCATTAAAGTCAGAAAGAAACTGGACATGGCTTTGGGAACACAGATGACAGAATCAAAACATAGTCAGTCAGTAATTTAAAGACAGGCTTGAGGGATAAAGGAAAGGCCATGCTATCCATGGCTGACCACAAGCGTGGAAACTGTGTTCACAGTTGGCTGGTGGCACAAAGGATGGGAATAGATCATTTTAGCACAACATTTGGAGCCCGACAAGATGCAGAACCAAAAATTGCAGCCTGAAAAGAAAGTGCAAGGTTAATGGAGCTCTCATACCAAAAGACCCCCATGCTGGATGCCAGTGACAGCTGATGGAGCCCAAGGGACCATTATCTGCTCCTGCAGTGGGGCCACATGTGGCGGTGAGGGGGCAAACGGGCACCACCCTGCTGGGGACAGTAGGGCTCCCAGGCTGCAGGCAAAGTCTCGATGGCAGTTTGGAACAGTGAGCAGCAAAGATTTATTATCTAGCCTATGTGGCCCATTTGCTGCTATCAGTTTTAATTTGGAGAGAGGTCGCATTGCACTCTTTCACCATATCACCCTGGTTTTTTTTAGTGAGAAGGATCAGAGAAATATCTGGTTTATATTCCTTCTAGCACTGCTCTGTGCTTACTGCTGCATCCCCTTTTCTGCTTAGCTAAAGCCTAATAGTTCCAACCTTCCTGGTGCCTTCACACAGCAGTCCCAAGATCTTGCTAATGATAACAAATTATACTTTGACATTGAAGTTTCTGAGATCCAGAGGAAGGCCTATGGTACAGTAATCTAGAACGCGTGTAGTATCGATTTGTGCAATGACATTAAAATAGCGCTCTAGTGACTGGAAGCTGATCTCGGGTAAATTTAAACTAGCAGAAAAATAAGGACTTAACACAGAGTAATCCATCAGTAAAATGGCTGGGCTGGGATGATGGAATATTTCGTGTCTATTGAATATCAGATGTCTGCTTCCAGGGGTGTGAAATACTGGAATTTCTTTTCTAGTCTTTAAATTTATGCAGGAATTCTCCTTTACCATTTTTACTGGGGTTTGGGGATGGTTTTTGCCTTTTTTTTTTTCAAGTTTACATAATTTGGAAATGTCTTCTTCTTCTAGCTGAAACAGGAATTAGCACAGGGACACCCACAGGGAAGTACTGCGATGGGGGCCATGCTAAGGGGAAGACCAGCTATCACCCTCCCAGACTTGTAGGCCTTATTCTGAGACCATGTTTTTCTCTGTTCTGTTTAGTAGCTGGTGCAGTGCTGTGGTTTTGACTTTCAGCCTGGGAACAGCACTGATAACACTGATGTTTTCAGCTGCTGCTCAATAATGTTTACTCAGACCAAGGACTTTCCGAGTCTCATGCTCTGCCAGGGAGGAGGGGAAGCCGGGAGGAAACAGAGACAGGACACCTGACCCGAACTGACCAAAGAGGTATTCCATACCACAGCACGTCATGCCCACTATTACAAACTGGGGGCAGTTACCCGGAAGGTTTAGATTGCTGCTCAGGTCAGACTGGGTATCAGTCAGCAGGTGGTGAGTGGTTGTATTCTTATGTCCCTTATCATTGTTATTAATAGTGGTAGCAGCAGTGGTTTGTGTTATAACTTAGTTACTAGAATGTTCTCATCTCAACCTATGGGAGTTACATGCTTTCCACTCTCCTTCCTATCCCTCTGCTCCTGGAGGGAGGAAGGCGGAGGAGTGAGAGAGTAGCTGCATGGTTCTGAGTTACAGCTGGGCTTAAAACACAACCCCTGGTTAAACTAGAGCTGGTACCTTGTGCATCAGCAACTCCAAGGACTTTAGGGAGTGTGTGATGTTTATGGACACATGTGGATCAGATAGTTGTTGTTGAATTTCATCTGCACGTCAGATACTAAAAGACATGTGGCCCTGCTTGCCCTGCCTGCTGCCCAACTCTATGAGCCACACAACACCCTGGGCAGAGAGGCAGGTAAGAGCCCTGGGCTGTGGTAGGTTTGTGCCCTGCCTGCTCAGTCGATGTGTGTTTGCTGCATCCATGAACAACAAACCAATATTTGATGTGCTCATGTCAGAGAAGTGGGGAGCAGCACAAAGAGTGAGACCATGGTAATGCTGGACAGGGAGAACACAGGCTGAGCCTGCTGCCTTTCTTTCCCTGCAGCATGAAGGAAACTGCATGGAGTAGACCTGGACTTTAATTAATACTCAATTACTCCTGACACATTAGGCAAACCTCTGTTGGGAATGGCTGCAGCAAAGACAGGGGGTCACCATCCTGGTAGCCTCTGGTAGCCTCCGGAGGCTCTTTCCAGCCCTCTTTTTTCACAGCTTATGTGCAATATGAATCTGACTGGCTCTTTCACTACGTCACACACTTGCCAACAAGACCCATGCTGCTTATACCAGGACTGGATCAAGCCCACATTGCCAGCGTCTCTTTGTTCTGCTTCCCAGCTTGTGCAGTTTTTTATCCTCCTGACTGCAAGCACCCCCAATCAGCCACAAACCAATGCAGCTCAGGATCTGTAGGCATTTGCAGTCAACTCCTAGACCCACTGTAACACAGGCACAAGCTGCCACCACTGGCCCCATGCAAGCAAGGACAAACCACTGATGCACCTTATGTCTGCAGGAGTCAGATTTTGGCTGGAGCAGTGGGGTCTGCTACCACACTCTACCACATCCCCTGCACACTGTCATATCCCCTGAATGTGTCAAAGCATCAGCATTGCCTTTACCAGGCTGGGAGAAGAATCTACTCCCAAACTCTCTTCTGTGCTGCTTGCTTGGAAATGTCTCTGACAGGGAATGTGCTTTGGAGAAGACACATGAACCTGTAGTAAGCCTGGCTGATGGACATTTCTCACGCAGTCCACCAAAAGACTCCTCCTCAAGCCTGAAGACCTGCTCTGTGCAAGGCACACACAGGAAAGCAGAATAGCAAATGTCTCTACGTGCTGTCAGAGGGAGCTGGACCAGTGCTAGGACAGATCTGTCCCCCAGCTGAAAACACATGCAACATTGTGTGTCAGGATTTCAGGAGACCACTGCTATGCTTGGGAAGAGTGATGGAGCGCCTCCTCTTCATGCAAGGAATAATAGAGCACAACACAGTCTTCACCTGTGAGAAGTTCTCTGACCTGTACTAAAAAGAAATGCAGATCGTGCAGGACATGTAGTGATAGGACAAGGGGTAATGGCATCAAGCTGAAAGAGGGTAGATTTAGTTTAAGCATTAGGAAGAAATTCTTCCCTGTGAGGTTGGTGAGATACTGGCACAGGATGCCCAGAGAAGCTGTGGATGCCCCATCTCTGGCAGTGTTCAAGCCCAGGTTGGACAGGGCTCGGGGCACCCTGGTCTAGTGGATGATGTCCTTGCCTGTGGCAGGGGGGGTTGGAAATATATTATCTTTATGCTCCCTTCCAACTCAAATAATTCTGTGTTGTTATGATTCTATGATCTTGAAGTCTCCTTTGCTTTTAAAAATGGCATTACTATTGCTTAGAGCAGCTCCTGGCAGATGATTCTGTTGGTGGAAAGAAGACAAAAAAGGCACCCTGCTCCAGCCAGGGTATTGGCAAACATCTGCCAGAAGCCACTGTCTGTATGGTGGTCTCTGCAGCCAGGATCTGGGGAAGGGCTCACACCACTGCACAGACACCACTCCCAAGGCAGCTAAGCAGAACAAAGTGTCCTTTCAGTGCCTAACATCACTGGTGAAGAAAAGATACCTTCCAAGTCCTTCCTAGCTGTCAGTGAGATTAAACCTGGCTTGGCCCAAGAGGCTCAGCAGCAAATGAGCCAAGAACCAGCTGTCACCCAAAATATATGGTGATGGCCAAAACCAGTGCAACAAAGTGCAGTGTATCTTTCCACTCCTGGCCAGCTCCTGGATCTCCAGACAGAGCCATCAGCTTTTGCACCTCCAGAAAACTGTTAGAAACTCAACACAGTTTACTGCTGGCTGTCTCTTGTCTATTACAACATTTATAACCAAAGGGGAGGCCTATTCTTCTCTGATGGTAAATCTATGCCACAGAACAGAAGAAAAAGCTTGTTTTGGCTTGTAACCTGAGTAAAGCTGACACGGATGGAACAGAAAGGTGAAAGAACAAAAGGCCATTTGTATAGCATTAAAAAATCCAAACGAAGGACAAAGCTGAAGTAAGGCGGGTGAAATGTTTGAGGTGCTGCTGCCAGAGCAATGCCCTCTCTTAGTTTTTTTCCCCAAGTTGCTTTCTAAATAACTAATGCAAATATTGCCTCTGCAACCATGTCAAAACCACGTTCACGTTCCTCTGGAGGCTTATCAGCTTCAAACAAAAGAGTCAGAACAATCCTTCCTATGCGGTATGGATAGCCAACATCCTTGTTATTTGCTTTGTTTACACCTCCCATGGTGAGATGCCAATGGTGTTTGAGACAAGCTCAGTTTCCTTCCTCTGACTCACGTTATGGGATGTAAGTGGTGTTTGAACAAGCTCAATGTCCAGGTTCTCACACTGCTCTCGAAAGGGAGATCCTGACTCAGGACAAAAGAGAAAGAAATGGAGGGATGGCAGAGCTGTGAGCTGAAACAGGACATGACAGCAGGATGAAGCACACAAGAGGCATGTACAAGAAGTGAAGGCATTGTGGACAGTGAAGGAAAAGGACACTCAAAGGACATCTATTTCCTTTTAACAACTATTTTAGTAACAATAGAGGTCGTATGGACAAGACAGACTTTGTTCATACAGAAAGCTCCTGCAGAGTTACCTGAACAAGTCTTTGTCCTTGTACCTCCAAACAGAAAGGGCTCTGCCTCACCACACCAGGCAGAGATATGCCACAGAGGAGTAGATCCAAGTGGACATAGCAGCACCGTTTCCTCCAGTGCTTCACTGAGGATGAAGTGGAAGCTTTGAGACACAAAGAGCAGCCACAGAAGTGTGAGGGATGTGGTTGTTACCAGTAACATCTTCAACAGCCATGCCCGAACCCTGCAGCGACCTGCTCCCAGCAGGGATTGCCCCATTGTCCCTGAGCAGGGACATCCTCTCAGAGGAGGCAGGCAGTGAGGTATGGTGCAGCCCTTGCTGCTCACATCTCTTCTGAAGGAGAGCCCCTGTGTCACAGGGGCATCGCTGCTCCCTGGGGGAGACAACTGCAAGTCTAAGTTTAAGAGCAGATGCTTCACAGTCTCTATGAGTGAAAAATCAAACAGAGCAGACTAAATCGATTACACTAATTAAGAGATGCAATATCCAGAGAAGAACAAGACGATATCTTCTCTGGGGGACATTAGCTGTTGCCCAGGTGAAAAATACAGTTTTCCTTACTGATCTGTCCTGGCTAATGTCCTTGCAGATATGCTTTGGAATAAATTAAGCTGAGTCATTGGCTAGGGTTTGTCTGTTCAGTTATCCCACACCTCCAAGGGTTTTCCTATATAAGCTCAGACATTCAAAGAATGAACAAAAAATACAGTTAGTAACTGAAAGGAAGACTATTTCCCCAGCAGCTGGAAACACAGGGCATATCTTGCATTCAGCTATGTGATAGCTAAGCCTTCTGTAATTGTAGTTGTAGGAGGTTTTGTTCTGCACCCCTCTAGCCAGGAGGCTGCTGTGGCTGCCTTCATGTTCGTCACTGTCCAATGTGATTCCTGCACTGCTGGTACAGATTGGGATCCAGCCCATCAGTGCTGAGCCTTTTGGTTCTGCAACAGCTGACAGCTCTATCAGGATAGCGACTGCTGGTGACAGTAATATCTGTCCCCTATTGTGCTTAAAAACGGAACAGCAGGACCTGAAAGCAGGGCAGGGATGGGAACCAGAGCTGGGAAATGAAACAGCACTATCAGGAAAGGGCAAAGGGCTTGCTTATTTATCACTCCTGTGTGAACGGCAGCGCAGTGTGCTATGAGCGGGTAAGTACTAGAGATCACCAGTTTCTAAGGTTTAGTGCTTCTCTTTGGTGCGCTGCAAATCCCACTGCACTTGCCACAAGCAGACACTACACTATCAGATGAATTAGTAGTGAAGGTCTCTTTTCTGACTGAAACCCAAGTAAGTTTTAGTGCTCCCGTGTGAACTCCTCCAAACATTACAAAAACAGACTTGGAGCTGGCAAATCATTGCTATGGTGAAGGGCAGAAGGACGTTGCTGTTGGCAGTCCCATCACATGGCTGTGAAGATGCAGAGTCTTCCCAAGTAGCCATCTACTTAGTAGATGTAGACAGATGTAGCTACTAAACAGATAAGTCCTTTGTTTATATATTCACATTTTCTTCAGCCTGTTTGTTCAGCGTCCAAGTGTTGGTGCTTAAGGAGAGTCTGTATTTTTGTTACCTACTTAATCAGATGAAAGGAGGCTCTTTTATCTTCTTTTATTTATTCTCAATTAAGAAAATGCCTTGACTTACGCATAGGAGGAGCTCAGCCCTGCACCTCCTAGGCAGGAGTAAGCAGTGCTGCCAGGGAAAATGCTTTGTACACAGTCTTCCTTTCAGATCTGGTTAAAAAAGGTAACCGGCACTGACATTGTCAATGTAAACACCAACCACTGGCTTACTGAACCCTCTACCAACCCTGGACAATTGAAAATGCACTTACTAGAACAGCTTACCCCTATTTATTTTTATAGATGAATATATAAACCAATACATGGATGTTTCTTTTCTTTGAGGCTAGTATCGATTTCAGCAAAGCTTGAATATGCTGAGAGAGAGAACAAAGAAATATAAAATATATGGTTAACTGGAATTTAAAATCCCCTTGAACAGCTCTCCGCTCTTCCTAAGCCATCTGCTTCTCAGCTGGTTGTCTCCTGCCCTTGCAGCAGGAGCACATCCCTGGCCAGACACCAGGCATCATAAGAAGGACCCAATTTTACAGCAGCTTCCCCCCCGCACTGGTTTTAGGTCAGCAGTAGCTCATCAGTTTTCTCCCTTTAATATTCACTTCACAGCTTTCTGTGTCATTGCTACTCCTTTTGGGAACTGGGGCTCTGCTCAATTCCTTTCCTTATTGCTACGAAGAATTAAGGACAAATGCCTCCACTGGCTCCCCTTTCCCATAAGGGAGTACCCCTTAGCCACTTGCTCTTCCACAGGCTGGGGTCACTGGGCAATGGCATCACCAGTGTTGGTCTCTGTGGGATACAGTGTCACTGGTGTTACAGTGCCCACCGACAACTGCAGTGATGGGGCTGCAGCACTCTCCTTGTGCTGCGTTTGTTTCTCTATCTCCTACAGCCCTGCCATGGCACCCGCCACCCTCCAACCACATACCCACCACTGCTCCAGCAGCTGGTCTCTGGCTGTCCTGTCTGCTGGCTGAAGGGCTGCTGTCTGATCTGGGAAGCGAGTATTTGGGTCCCTTTGGACGTGTGACTGTGTTTGCAAGTCCTCTTGCCCTCCTGTAAGTGGCAGATGGATGCTCACGCACACAGAAGCACTAGCACCTTTGTTCTGTCCTGCTTCTCCCACTGGAGCCCATGACAACAGCTGAGCCCCTTCAAGAGAACCTTTCCTTGCATCGCAGTCAACACTTGAGGGGGGATTTTCAGTAGCTGCACAGAGCGCTATTATAGTGCCAAGAGCTTCTATTGAATTTAAACCTGGAGGCTTCCTTGGAGAGACTCCTTGCAGGCCAGGACCTCCTGTGCAATTCACTCCTGCATCCTCCAGTGACAACCAGGCATCAGACGAGGCTCCAGGCAGAGATTTCTGTCACGGGCAGCGAACAGCACAGTTGCTGCTGCTGAAATGCCTCGAAGCACCTCACCCAGGGTGCACAGCTCAGAGGTCACTTGGCACAGGCTGCCTTCCTGTCCCATCTCCTGCTCCAGGAACATAGGAATCACTGCTCATGATTGTGGGAAGAGCCGCCCAGGTATATTTGTCTCACTATTCACCTCAGCTAGCATCCCCCATATGTGCATACATGGGATGAGGGCAGAGGCAGATTTGGTGTATGAGGATTCCAAAGGTCTCACCGTACACCTGGAGGAGTCCAGGCATGGAGCAGCACCATGAGGGCACAAGCCAGAAGGAGAAGTTTTCTCAGACATATGTGCAACACCTCACTGCCTTTTTGCACAGACCTGTGTGACAAAGTTGGCCGAGCCCATCTGTCGTAGTAATAAAGAACAATACTAAAGCAGTGATCATACAGCAATGTGAAAACTAATGGTGGAGAGGAGACAAGAAAATGTTGTGGTCTTCACACGCAAGCCCACCAAAGATGGTTCAGCACAAGACAGCTTCCTGTGGTTATAGTTACTATATGAAGCCTCCTAATTGGAATCATCTCTTTGGTGAATCCCTTCCATTTGGGGTGTTTGAGGTTTTCTTCTCAGTTTCCTTGTGAGGGTAAATGCCACTCCCAGTGCTTTCTGCCAGCAGATATGATTTGCCTTGCTGGATTTTACCGATTTCATGTCTTTGATCCTTGTGAAATTTACCTCTCCCCTTTGACACGTCAGGTCTGGGGGTTATTCTTGCTTCTCCTCTTACCTCCCACCAGCAGCTGGGAAAATGGTGATGTCCTTGTGAGAAAAGTGCCCTGAAAAGTCTCTGATTCTGCTTTCATTTTGTTCAGGTTGTGCTTGGGTTTGACTGAAGGTTTGTCAGTAGCCACACAGGCGTAAATCTGAAGTAGCCTCATGTATGACTCATTCAATACGCTGCCACATCTTACTCCATTCAGTGAGAGCCCCTGTTTGACTGCTTCAGCACAGACATCTTGCTCCCAGGAGACAGAGCTGGGGCCAAGGGGTCTGGGAGATCAGAGACCCCTCTCAGGAGGGACTTCAAACCAAAATCTGAGGAGTCAGTGCTTGTACCCCCTGATTTCCTGAACTGTCTGCACCCCATGTCTGAAGCAGACCTCTCCCATTCCCCTGGCTAATGGGCAGTCCCAGACACCCGGCTGGCAGGTATTCAGACATCAGCTTTTCTGCCTCTGCCAGATGGAAATAATGGATGAAACAAATGTTTTCCCCAGAATAGTGCCTCCTTTTGTGGCTTTGAACAGCCATGTGTCACTTGTGCTCCTGCTGAGTCTGGATTTAGGTACAGCTGGCTACGCTGGTTAAAGTAAAGAAGGCTATTACTTCTTCCCAGAACACTGTCTATGTGATGGACAGATTTTGTATATAGTGACTTTATATATACATATATATGTGTGTGTATATATATATGTGTGTATATGCATATGTAGTGACCCAATTGCTATAAAACCACCCCAGACCCAGGAAGGAGCTATTGAACCAACCCATCAGGCTGGAGCAGAGGCAGCAGCACAAGGCTGCCCCAGCCAGAGGGGAGGTCAGGATGAGGTCCCCACCAATCCCACTCCCCTCACCTGGAGCCCACCAAGCCCCCCCTGGGACTTGCTCCCTGGAGTATCTGCGTGTGCAGAGATGCACTGAGGGGTGGTTGCCACAGCGATGTTCCCATGCTCCAGCCCTGCATATGGGAAAAGGTGCTGGGCAAGGTGTAAGGGTGGAGGGATGGAAACCACAGCAGAGGGAGATACCACTGCTCTGAGTCTCACCAAAGCTCTGATTTGAGGTTAAACACAGCACACAAAACAAGCAGGTGGGAGTCTCCAAAGCATGCAAGGACTTTTCCCTCCTCTTTCACCCCTGTGAGTCCTGCCTGGGGACAACGGACACAGGCATGAGCTAGTGGGGAAGGTGAAGCAGCACATCCCCCAGCTCTGTGATCCAACTCCTAATGAAAGCAATCGGGATGTCTGGAGCTTCCTCCACCTGTCACTGGCTTGTTTCTAGCAGGAGCTGTAATGAGGTGCCTGGAGGACAGGATCATTTAGTTTTCTTTACAGTAATCACAATTTAGATGCTCTACAATACAATAAAATCAAGAAGGGAACAGCAACTGGAGTGGCTCGCCAGCTTCCCAGGACTGGTGAGCTGAACACAGCAGCAAGCAGGCCTTGTCCTGCCACATTGGGAATACAGCATCGCAGTCCTATCTTACAATAAAACCTGCCCATTGTGGTAAAAGCACATATTTCAGCTCCTACCGACTCAGCTGGGCTTCTCTGAGGACCCTCTGTTGCCTGAGTGTGTGTCCAGCGTGGCTTAAGCATCCCCACAGCCCTGAAGCCAGAGCATAGAGGCACATCTGCCCTTGGAAAGCCCTGGCCTGTACTGCCTTCAAGCTGGAAATGTTACCTGCAGATTTTACCATGAACGTAGAGCTTGGTGCATCTGCTTATGTATTTCATACATAGATTTACCTGCAGCTGGCTCTGAAGCAAATCCTGCACTGCACTGACCAGTGAGAACTCATTCAGTCCCCTTTACATCTGGACAGAGCTGGTGTTCATCACATGGGCAAGAGCTGCAGGTCATGTTCAGGCTCTGAGGGGTCACCAGCGTGATGAGGTTTGGTGCCTCTTTGCTCCAGGGATGCACATCAGGCCTGGGGCTCGCTGCCTCCAGCCCTGCAGGAAGTGAATCAGCTCAAGCACCAACACTGCTGCCAGCTGCCCCTGGCAGGGGTTGGCACTGAACTCCTTTCACCTTCTCCTAACCCTCCCACGTTTACAGCTTCACCAAGGAAGGGGGGGCAGTCCCCTTTGACTCTGCCTTTGGTGTCTCACACAATATCTTCTATTTCTGCATGATTGAAAACTGAAGGACCATTACCAGGGATATCCTAAAGTCTTGCCTGTGACCATCTGCTGTCTCCAGAGACATGAATGAAGAAGCATGACCACTGAGGAGGACATCCTGGAGGAGGATGCAGGAAAAGATGCTCCAGCTTGGATAGGAGCAGCCATGGCCCGGGGGGCTCTGCAGCATGTGGCTGTGGAGCTCTTGGCTGGATGTCAGCTCCAGCAGCACCATTGCAAAGGAGACACTGCTCTCTGATGATACAAACATCCCTAATGCTTCTGTTACTGTGCTCTCTTCAGCAGCTTTCTCAGCTGGAATTCACATCCCTCTTCCCTATCACCCCACCAGATCTCCATCTTCTCTTAGCTGCCAGACACATTCAAGGTGCCTGTCAGGCTCCTTGCAGCAATCTCTTTCCACCCCTCAGTCCTTCCTGAGCTCTCCATCACCCAGCACTTCTGCAGAGGATAGCCAGGCCTGCGGCCTGTGGTCCTCACTGCTGCCCCTAAAGCTGGGGCAGGTGGTGCCACTGGGCCCCAGCTCTGATGTCTCTGTTGCAAGCAAGTCTAACTGGTTTTGAGTGTCACTGCCCTCAGCTGCCCACATTCCTGGAGAAATAAACTTTCCATTACCTTTTCCCTCACTCCATTTTCTCTCTTTACAAACCTCAAGGACTACTTCATTCTTGGGTAATCACAGCTAGTCACTCTCATTTGGCTTCCACCCACAATACAAAAGCAAGCCCTAAGTGCTGTATTTATCACCAAGGTGTGCTTGCTGGTGATGGTGGATATTTTCCCTTTGCTTCCCAAAGCTTTCTTGAATCATGGATGTCCCTGCTGCTCCCAGCGGGCCTTACAGGGCACTCTTCCTCAAGAAAATGATCCTAAATGGTTGGCTTTTATCTTATCTGTGATGCTCATGCAAGTACCCTCAGATCTGAGCCTTCCACAGCAGAGCTGGGGGTGCATCCACTGCTGGGGCTCCACTGCTGTGGGGTGCCCAGAGCATGTGTAGCGGGAGGGAATGCTATTCTCATCTTGTCATCCAGCTTGTGGGACATGACTTGGTGGCTCTGCTGGATGCAGCATGGTGCTGGGCTGAGTGTCTGAGCTCATTTAGCACCTCACTGCCCATCCCTGCTTGGGCTGTGTGCAACAAGCGATGCAGAGCAGCTCCTGCCTCATGCCCTTGACCCCATGTAGTGCTTCTGCAGCACCAGTAACATTCGTCTAGTGCTTTCTTCCTATCAGCCCCGGTCACTGATGTGAGGGGTGTCTGTGTGAGACTCCTACCTGGTGTAGTGTGGGGTAAATGCCCATGCAGGGTAGGAGGGAAGAACCTCACCTCTGTGGAAAAGGCTTGGAAATAGAAGAGAAGGGAGGAGAGTGAGGGGCAGAAGGGAGCTCCTGCCCACGGAGTTCAGCAATACCTTAAGTATCTTGGTTTTAATTTCCTATCTCAGAGTAACAAGTTTTAAATAAAGCAACATTTCAGCTGGTTTTATGATTGTTAAAAAGAGGTTTTGGAAGTCTGGTACTTCTTGCAATGGCAGGTCACGGATGCATTGATAACGACACTGTGCACATATGAGCAAGTATTTAATATCTTTCTGTAGTGCAAGGTATCTAATAGGAAAAAACCCTTGCAAATACCATGGGCATGTGCTGAAATGTGTATTTCTTCTCTTACTAATCCTTCCAGGTCAGTGGGAAACGCTGCAGTGCTGCCCACAGCACCTCTCACGTAATGAAATGCTCGATTCAGTGGTTTTCCACACTTGTGATGGCATCACCTTCTTCCCATTTGTATTCCTCCAAGAGGCTTAGCAAGATGAGAAAAGCTACTTCAGAAGCAATTGCAGCGTGTCTGCAATTGATTTGTGGGTTTGCGGCTTTTCTTCTTAAGTCTGTACTTGCTGTAACACCTCTTCTTATGCTGGAGGGAATATAGCACTGGGCAAATACCTAATTTCATTAGCAGAAGTAATTTCTTCATAGTCTGAGTTGTACCAATTGAATCACAGTGAAACGCTAAAAGGAGTTTCACTCTAAGCTTTTCGAAGGGTTACCAAAGTGGCACTTGCAGAGAAGGTTTGTACAGGTCTGAGTTACAGACAGGTAACAAGTTTTGAGGTTTAGATAGCAGAAAGTGAGGATGGCTCAGGTTCAAAAGCAGTGGGGTTTCTTTTCTGAAATACTTGTCCTAGGTGCAACAGAAGTGCCTGTAACTCCAGCTGGAGGAGCAAACCAGTAGCTCAACAGAAGGTCAGAAGGGGAGAGCATTATTAAACAACAGCTTGCATTGTAAAATGATTTTCCCTCCCCACCAAGGAGGCATTTGTCTCTGAATTCTTGTATGAAGAACATGTAAGCACAGATTTAAGGGCATCTGATAATGTTAATCCAATTATAGTTCTATTCCAACATCCCTTAAATGTTTCTTTAATTCTTTTATCAAGAGATTTCATCCTCTATTACAAGTGAGGGAACTAGAGATATGAGGAAAACAGCAGTTCTTGTTACTGAAAAAACAGTGTTTCTGTACAGCCTGGTGCTATCAGTCCCAAGGATCCAACAGAATATCCCATGTCCCTCCCTGTAAAGGAATTGTAGGGAAAATTTCTGTTGTTTTTTTTTTTTGCCATCTCACATGCTTAAAACATGAGTTCTAGCTCTCAGGGTATTAAGCATCAGCAACAATCACACGTGGTGTTCATTCACTAAATGGCAGAGCTGACTGAGTACATTGAGCCAAGATATTATGACTGTGGAATTGACTACAAATTAGTCAATGGGATTTAAGGGCCACTGCCATCAAGAGCTAATGTACACAGAGACTTCCATGCCCAGTGTGGGATGCCAGTGATTTGGATTGCTGGAGTACCCAGCACCCTGTTGTAGCCCACGCTGGACATGGAGATCCCTCTGGCTCCATCTCTTCAAGCTCATTCCTGAGACTCCTTGAACTCTGTTGTCCTCCCTGAGCATGTGCTTTCACATCCAGCTGGAGGCACTGGTGACAGCAGCAAGCTATCCATATGCTTGCCTTCTGAACCTCCCCTTCACCATGAGCCTCCATGAACAGTTTGGTGGATGGTTGATACCTTGTGCTGAAGGTGAGTGAGGAAAATGGAGCACTGCAGAATTCCCAGATATCTCAGGCAATAACCTAGGGTTGGCTCTTCATAAACTCATCTTCTCCTGGAAACAAGCCAGATTTACTGCTGTGCCAGCACCTTATCTCAGTTGTGTTAGAAACCTCAGCTGTGCAGTGACTCCCATCTTGCTGTCCTTTTGTACCAACTCAGTTGGCATGTCTTGCTCTCCACCTGATGTTCACCATTCTGGTGTGACCACCGTGACTCTTTCTCCCCCTTGTAGACTTTGCTCACAAACAAGGGCTGGTCCTCTCACCTGTCCACATAGCGTAAATCCCTGAAGAGCCTCTCCCTTCACCAGCCCACAGATGGAGTTGGACAGAGTCGGACAGAGTCTTGGGTGACATGGTTTAGTGTGTGGCGTCCCTGTCCATAGCAAGGGGTTTGAACTACATGATCTTAATGCCCTTTCCAACCCAAAACATTCTATGATTCTATGAAAATGGCTCACTGGAAGCATACTTGTATTCCAGACAAATCTTATCAGAGTCCTCCCAGAGCCTTCCTACCCACCCACTCCAGTCCATCTCTCCCAGTGTATTATCCTTGCCCTATCTTATTTAGGCTGACTACATTTACAGCGCTGAGAAACAGGTCTCTGGGATGATATTTAACTGTTTAATGCATTATTCCACTGCTTGAAGGGAGGCCACACAACTGGACCATCCTTAACAATTTCTAAGACAAAGATTATGTCATTTCCCTGAGACGCACTAGAAGGGGCCTCCAGTTAGTTAGGGAGGTTTGTCTATCAGCTCGTGTAAGCTTTCCTTGCTGCCAAGGATGATAACATCACCCGTCATCGCTGACCTTTGAGAATAGCCCATTACAGCACCCCTTTGCACAGACACAGAGTTAGCACACTCCCTCTGGTCTTTTGCATACAAAACATACCCAAGTGCTTCATCTTTTTTCCTCACAGGTTAAACCCCATCTACTTTTTTTTCTCTCCTGGGCTCTTTCAAAATTGTTTGCTGCACCTAAAATGTGTCCCCATGGTCCAGACACAGTTCCAAGCTAAGGCTTCAGCGCTGCTGTGCCTGCAGCAATGACTGTCTCCCTCTGAATCAGAACACAAGTGCTGTTAAGATCTTCCAGAGTGATCTTTGGGTTTTATGCAGCAGCATCACAATGTGATTCATATTCTGTTTGGAGCCCAGCCGCGATCTGCAGATTACTAAGTCCAGAAGTGCTGTTTAGCCAGGTATTTTTCATTTTCATTTCATTTGTGCTTATTTATTTCCCTCCTGAATGCAGTATTTTCCACTCTTTATTTTTCAAAGCAGTTTATCTCACAGATGCCTGACCTGTCCTCCAATTAATCAAAACCAATTTTGAATTCTCATCAGGCCTCCCAGCCTGCAACCCTGGCAAGCTAATACATTCATTGGTTTCATATACATAGACTCTAATCCTTTTGTTAATTGCATTAATGACACTATTTGCCAGAAACAGCCACGAAAGAATCCTGCTGGGCTCCGTTCCTCCAGGTTTGACATCCTGGATATTTTGATATTTTCTGTTCCCCCCATGCTCACAGAAAGCAATCAATCAAGGCTGTGTGTGCTCTCCTATTCTTTCAGGTGCTGCCAATGCCAGTGGAAGCATTTAATGACATTGTGAGGGGATTATTCACTCCCTTCTTCTCCACAGAGAAGTTCACCTCTATGCAGCACTCCTGTGCTCAGGGAAACTGGCCAATTCACTTCCTCCTGAATTCCCTTTGGCTGGTGATTGCATCCTGATGGCCCACTCAGCTGAAGACACAGCTCGCTTGGCACATGCAGTCAATTGCTTTGATTTCATGACTAGCCTGACACAACCCCAACTACAGGCTGCAGCACTGGCTACCCAGTTACATTATGACTATCATGTTCTTCTTGAGGCTGGGCAGAGATATTAATCCCTGTGGAATGGACCAATGCAGAAGTGATGGAATGGCTCAGTGCAGAGCCGCAGCCCACCACAACATGGGAAGGATGTCCCACCACCCATGGCACACATGGTGCTAAAACCATGCTGCGCATCAAAGACACAGCAGCTATACACCTTCTGTAGCATGGAATAGCTGTAAGAACCCTCAGTCACTTCAATGCTTCAAACAAGAATCCTAATAATGGAACTAATTATTGTAAAATGTTTGGCTGTAGGCACACATTCAGGAATGTGGTACTTCATACCCTTTGTTTAGCTGGCCAACTTGAAAATACCAGTCATCTGCAGTCACTTGTACTCTAATGGCAATGAACATAAATGCACAGCACTGTCCTGAAATAAAACCTGAAATCATACTGTATCAGTTCAGTGGCAAAGAAGAAACACGCCATGGAGCGCTGAAGAAAATTTGTACTATTGCCATAAAGCAGTTTGAAAGAAAGTAAGAGTGTGTTTTCTACGGAAACAGTGAGCAGTATGGAACAACAACCTTACAACGTGAACGGGCATGGTCAGACCTTTGAAAGCATTTTTGCCATGATGTCATTGAATTGTCTCCCCCTGCATTTACATCAGCAGGGCTTTTTCTGATCTCACACAGTGACTCCTGCTGTAATAGCTCACTGTGGTCATCAGGAGCTAGAGACAACCTCTGGCAGGGAAGCCAGCCCTACGGACACCTTCCCTAAACATCTGCCCAGTTTGTTCCAGCCTTCCTGGAACGGCATCCCTACAGTCCTTATTCCTTCCTGTTGACTCACATGCTATTTGAAGTCTCAAAATGACCTGGTACTCTAAGCTAAGGCCTTATTATTTTGAGAACAATGAAAGGATTATTTCAGCTGGCCTATATTCAAAACTTTGACACCTTCCCCTCAATGCCATTTTGTGATCCAGTAGAACCTCAGACACTATTCTGCAGAACTGCTGTGCAGCCAGAAACTACAACTATGTATCAGTTTTTTGCTACTGAATTACTCTTACTTATTTGCCCTGATTTAACTTGCTCCTTTTTCAGATATTTTCTCTAATTCATAAAAGTTATTTAAGTTTTCCATCTTTGGAAGCAATTATCTCCAGTTGATATAATGCACTAATTTAATAACCATCTTTTGTATACTGTACCATCAATGGAAATGACCGAATAATACCAAAAGCAAGAGAGATCCCTATGGAACATTAATTGCTGTATTTTTTTTTCCAGATTGATAATGAAATACTGAAAGCATTTTTTTGAGCAGTCTAACCAGTTTTGTTGTATTTCATAACACTTCAAATGAGGCCACTAATTCCTGCTTTGCTTTTAAAAAGCAGCTGTTTCTCTCTTTTATCTTGAAGTTCATTATATTGGTTTTTAACATAACTGTTTCAAAAGCATGTCTTAAAAAAAAAATAGTCATAGATGTAAACCCAGGCCTAGGTTTAATTTTTTTGATTGACTATTTAATTCAATGATTATCCCTTTTCTGTAAAGTGTGAAGGAAAAGGATATCAAGCATTTCATTTTCCCCTAGACTATTTGCTCGTTCTTTTGTTAAATAACAAACTCACCTTTCCTGCCCTTTATAGCATGGATTTCACAAGGCTTTAGCAGTCACAATGTTTTAATGGTTTCACCATTTAGTGGTGGACCTGGCAGTCCTGGGGTAACGGCTGGACATGATCTTAAAGGTCTTCCCCAACCTACTTGATTCTATAATCTGCTTTGTGGTTTTCTGTCCTTTTTCACACATAGCTGTGCTACCTCTTACATTTATCCATAGCAACATATTCTCCCTTCCTATTCTTGTTGATTTTTCTATTTAAAGAACCTCTGATAAAGTCATAATAACCTCTTACTATGCTCACTGGTTTCCCGCTGCACTGGCATAATTTGTCACTGTGTGTCCTTCTATTAGCTCACAAAGATGATAACCATTTACCATTCTGATTATTTCAGCCATTTTAACAAGTATTCTGGAGCGAGTTTCATTTGTCTCTACTTAATTGTGATTTTCCAGCTTTTCAGAATGCATCTTTTCAGAGAATACCTGCTCTTCTGCACTCCATTCCACTCCTTCAGATACCTCCACGGAGGACCCCACTTCGCAACCCTTTTTGTGTACAGAGGCAAGTTGATTTGAAATTCATGTCAATTCTGCTGTATGTTACCATCTTTGCCTAGAATGACAAAATATTATTTCTCAATTTAGGTCAAACCAGTTTCTTCTTCCAGATTAGCAAACAATGCATTAGTCAGAATCAAACCTAAACTACTCACTCTCATGTTATAATCCCCACACAACAATGTCCTTCCTCATTTGTAGCCACATTTGGGCAGGTTGGACACTGTCATTGCATTTTCTGTCTGTGGTACAGAGAAAATATCTCTTCCAAGATGGATATCAAAGAAAAAGAGCTTTCGTTATAGCTTCCATTTCTGGGCAACTCATCTGTCACTTAATACATCACATTTTATCTTTCTTAAATACTCCCTGCTGCTCTTCAGTCATAGAAAATGATCAAATTCTGGTAGGAGCTAGTATTTCTTGGGAAGGAATAAGAGGTTTGTGTTCCATTATTCTTGAAAATAAAGCCAGAAATAAAAATGGCTGCATATGGTATTTTTGAGAAATTCAGGTTCTGAACATTTACTCTCGTATCTAATACTGGAATGCCTGAGACATAACTACTACATGAGCCTACTTAATGATTCTCATTCACATTACAGAATCATGATGTTAAACATACATGGAATGTGCCACAGGTCTGGAAGAATTCTCCTTTTCCCATGAGAATAAGTAGTCCACTGAACACATCGGTATCTTTCCACTAAATGGGTTAGATTTAGAATCCAACCATAGAATGGTTTGTGTTGGAAAGGACCTTAGTTTCTTTAGTTCCAATCCCCTTCATGGACAGGGATGCCTCACACTAGAGCACGTCACTCAAGGCTCTGTTCAACCTGGCCTTGACCACTGCCAGGGATGGAGCACTTACCACTTATTTGGGTAACTCATTCCAGTGACTCACCACCCTCACAATAAAGAACTTCATCCTCATATCCAACCTGAACTTCCTCTGTTTCAGTTTAAACATGTTACCCCTTGTCCTATCACAAAAGTCTTTGATGAAGAGTCCTTTCCTAGCATCCCTGTAAGCCCCCTTCAGAAGGCTGCTATGAGGTCTCCGTGCAGCTTCTCCTCTCCAGGCTGAACAGCCCCAATACCAAACAGAAGGAGAAACAGCAGTGCAGAATAGGCTGGAGAGAAAAATAATTTCAATTAAATAATACTGAGTTTTAAAAGTTCCTTCACTTTTCAAATCAGTTGTCAAATAACCTTCGAGACTGATCTCTGGATTAACAAACGGTGTTAAATGAGAGTTAATAAATTACTGTAAGGTGAATAAAAGACATTTGTAGTTCTGGACTTAGAATGAAAACCTGCTAAATACATGGGCCACTAGAAATCAACACAGAAGTCAGCATAAAATTTGTCTAACCAAATGAAACAGCAGAAATCTAATATTATTTCAGTTATTTCCAAAACGCCAATACAGCAAACATGAAAAACAAATGCAGAAGATAGAAGAACACCACCACCATTCAGCAGATTTAAAGTTACGTTTTATGATGCACTTTCATCAAAATTTGTAAGTATCAAATTTCATTCATGCAACATTAATCCACTAAGAAATACATATTTTGGTGAGAAAATTAAAGTCCATATTTATGTAAAAACTGTTTTGAAATAAAAATAAAACAAGATTTATTTAAAAAAATCCTTTTTTTCTCTTTTTTTCTTTACTAACAGAATAATTATCTGGAAAAAAGTAATTTCCCACATGAGATAGTTAAAGGAAGCTAAATATATTTAAAAATGGAAGAGTCTGCATTTACATAGTTATATGCCATTAATATTGAAGATACGCTGTCTAGCAAAAAACTTCTCATGCTTAAAAAATGCACCTTGGCTTTATACTGTACATTACAACATACAGAAGTAAGAAACAGAAGTAGGAAACACGTTATATGCAAAGGAGAAAAGTTACATTACAAGACAGCTACAACTGTGACACAAAAAAATTAAAATGGTCCGTTTTAACAGTATTTGAAGGCAATTCACAATCATTTCAGGAGTTTTGTGAAATTTAAGGCCATTAGTTCTAAATAAAATGTATTTGACACAAACTCACAAAACTGTATTTTGTAAAAAGTATACATGCAAAACCATTTTATAATTATATATGAACAGGCATATCATAAAAATTTTGGGTAGTTCAGTACACAAAATAGTGCACAAAGTAACATGGTTGTGCAATCTTTAAACCAGTTTATTAACACTATCATTCATGCATCCTGAATGGCAACGTGATTAAATGACAGTATTAAACCCCAATATTAAGAGTCAGCAACACTTTGAATGGGCAATCTAGACAAAAAAGTTAAAATTTTAAATTAAGTTTAAAGCAGTCTGTTATAAAACATCTCCTGTAATCATTCCAGAAGACTTTTCTGATGCGGAATTTCCAGTGCACTAAGGGATGCATCATAAGATTTAATGAGCTCAATGAGTCAACTGTAATACTCTGATAGTTCTGACTTGAGGTAATTTTCTTTAATTACTTGCAGCAAGTAACTCTTCCAATTTGCTTCAGTAACTAGTTTAAAAAAAGACTAAGCTGAGATAAACTTAGAAATTGGAGAATCTCTGAAAAAATACACATACCACCCCCTCAAAGTTTGGAGTTAGTCATAACTTATATGCAATTATCTTATTCACTTTTTAGGTGTTTATTCTCAAACTGGGAGGTGAATGAATTACTAAGCACTTATTGAAGCAATTCAGGTGCTGGAAAACACAAACTTATTTTTCCTTAGCTTTCATTTGTATTTGTCTGGACAAACATTCAAAGAGATATTGCTTCTCTTGTTATCTTGTGACAAAGTACTGCAAGCTAGAAGACACGTGAGTCAATATTCCAAACTTTTATTCTTAAGAATAGTTATAAAAGTACAGAAATTTAAAAATAGTAACATGTAAACATTGATATAGAGGAATAGCATTCCTATACATTTTATATACACAGTATTCAGAGAGGACAGTATCTTCTGAGTTGAAATCCTGGCTTGTGCTTTCCCCTCCAATAAATACATCAAAAAGTAGGTTGATTTTTTTTTTTTTGTAAAAATAAAATAAAACAAAGTAAGACCTAGAGTGAACATCAGCATTTTGCTCCTGTCATTTAAAATCTTTCCAGTTGCTTATGCAACCATAACAGAATTTTGGTATGTGAAGAGAACCTTTCCAGCTCCAAAAAGTTATCAGAAGCTACTGCTGTATCTAGAGACTCTTGACTTACGAGGAATGCTAAGCACTTTGGAGCAGTCAAATCTGAGTCTGCAACACATGAATTGGTGGTGTATAAGGTGGTGGTGCAGGTGATGGCTTTATTCCCCTGACTCGCATGTAGGACAGAAACTGCTCTGGGATTTCAGCTAAAACATCTTTAGCAAGTCTTGCCATGCTTAGCACGTGGTTTCCACTTCGGTCAATGTAATCTCGGAATGGCACAAACTACAAAACAAAAGAGAGGTCCACACAGGTCATCATGCAGCCACAGAATATAACTTACACACAAAACTATGGAAGTTTTACCTAGGGAGACAGAGTACATACACTACATATATACACATATTTATAGTTTCCATATTTATATATATATTCACACACATTTTGTATTTTCCATTATATTTTTCTTTTTATACATTTATATATTATATAGAAATATTTTTCAGAAGTACCTAAATATATTATATGTTTTTTTTAATATATTTATATACACTGCATTCTATATTGTATTTTTATGTATAAAAACAATATGCAAAATTTTCAAGAGACACAACAGATACATTACTCTGAGTAATTATTTTCCTAAAACATCTTCAAAAAGAAAATGGACAGAAAGAAAGCAGAACTTCATTCTTGCTGTCCCTGCATCTGCCTTCCAGGACTTGGGTGGTATGTTCAGAACACTTTCCAGTGTTGACTGAGGCAAAGAAGTCGTTAAGAACCTCAGCTTTCTCCAAATCCAGGGTAGCCAGTTCTCCTGATAACTTCTGAAGAGGGCCCATGTTGTCCCTAGCCTTTTATTTGCAATGTACCTACAGAATCTCTTCTGTTATCCTTAAAATCCCTAGGCAAATTTAATTCTAACTTGGCCTTATCTTTCCTAACCTGGTCCCTAGCTTCCTGGACAACACTGTAGGAGAGGATCTGGTTCAAGACCATCTTAGGAACCTGAACATATACAAGTCCATGGGACCCGATGAAATCCATCCACGGGTCCTGAAGGAGCTGGCAAACGAAGTTGCTAAGCCACTGTCCATCACATTTGAAAAATCTTGGCAGTCAGGTGAAGTTCCTGATGACTGGAAAAAGGG
>JASSUY010034407.1:34778-45232 GCA_032466535.1 Forpus xanthops
GGCCGGGTTGGACATAGCCTTGGGTGGCATGGTTTAGTGGGAGGTGTCCCTGCCCATGGCAGGGGGGTTGGAACTAGTTGATCCTTTCCAGCCCTGACTATTCTGTGACTGTATTCTATGATTCTATGATAAAATTCTGCTAGCTGGGGAGTAGAAAATGAGGTATATAGTGAAAAGGAATTACTGAAATGCTGTGCATCCTTACTCATTTAAGATAAAATTGGGTTTGAGGCAGTAACACAACACTTTGAAGTCTCCAAACGACAGACTGTTTTTTAGCTGAAAAGGTATGACTCACATGGCTGGTGTTAAACCGGGCCAGATAATTTTTCTGACAGTGATTCTATCTCAGAAAAGGAAGAGGTGATATTTCCATTGCTAAGATTTAAGGGAATAATTTCCAGGAACTTCCTTATCTGGAAGTAATAATTTAGGTTCTCCTTTCCCTTTTTTAATCAGTGACTTCATCTAATGAAATTTGGATTGCCTTGTTATAGCTGAGAGTAGAGTTTGACCTACGTAGCTGGGATTTTTTTCTACGTGTTGAAATTTTGGCTAGTCTTTCATAAACAACATGAAAAATCTAGGGAGTATTCATGTAGATAGGAGTATGGAAAGTTTCATAAATCATGCAACTTCAGTCTGTATTTTAATTTTTTGTTAGTGCAGATATCCTTTCTCACTCAGATAAATCGTTCTCTTCCTACAAAGTTAAATTTAAAAATTATGGTAAGTGTGATATATAATCATTATCTAGAAAGCACAGACTATAAGGAGATCTAGAGGTCCAAGAAATTATATGTCACCAAATTCCTGAAGATATTAAACATCTGTGTTTGTTATGCAAAGTTTATCAAAAAGCAGTCTCTAAATATAAAATAGAAACAAGGCAGATTCAGGAGAATTTGCTTACTTCATAGCAACATTTTTGAGCAAAAAATACTCGATCCCTTGAATTGCAAAATAATTATGCAGCTGATCTGAGAAGGCTGTGTGGAGACCTCATAGCAGCCTTCCAATATCTGAAGGGGGCCTGTAGGGATGCTGGGGAGGGACTCTTCATGAAGGACTGTACTGAGAGGACAAGGGGTAACGAGTTCAAACTTGAGCAGGGGAAGTTTAGTTTGGATCTGAGGAAGAAATTTTTTACTGTAAGGGTGATGAGGCATTGGAATGGGTTACCCAGGGAAGCTGTGAATTCTCCATCGCTGGCGGTGTTCAAGGCCACATAGGACATAGCCTTGTGTGGCACGGTTTAGTGGGAGGTGTCCCTGCCCATAGCAGGGGGGTTGGACCTAGATGATCTTAAGGTCCTTTCCAACCCTAACTATTCTATGATTCTATGATTTCAGATATTCAGGGAATTCTGAAAAATACAAAAGGGTATTCATTGCATATTATTTTTTCAAGGCCTTTTCATGAATCTTGCTTATAACACTTGAAGAACTCTATCTATTTATGCTCTTTGAATGAAAACCCAGTAGCTTTTGAAGCTGCTGCTGTTTGGAGAAATTATGTGCAATTAAACTGCATGTATTTAAAGCATTTAAACCTAAGTTCAGTGCATGCCAGAGATATCTGAATCAGCTTTAAAGATCTGATATGACACAGGACTTCGCAGAAATACTAGTTTGGTGTTCAGAAACACTTCCTGCTCTGGAGGAAAATCTCTACATACTGCTCTGTTGAACACCACCGATATACATAGTATAACAGTTAACATACAGCTCCTCTCTAGCCTAGTATTAACTACCACAGAAGACTATAAACAAGGGAAGTTTAGATTAGATGTAAGGAAGAAGTACTTTACTGTAAGAGTGGTGAGGCACAGGAATGGGCTGCCCAAGGAAGCTGTGAAAGCTCCATCCTTGGTGGTCCCTACAGTCCTTAATGAAAAGTCCTTCCCCAGTATCCTTATAGGCCCCCTTCAGATACTGGAAGGCTAAGGGGCTGACTACACGACTGTAGAGAGCAGGCACAGAACCAGAGTACTCTTGCAGAGAAATGGATGTGTCCGTGCAGAAGAGAGCAGCACTCTTAGGGCTTAGTTCAGTCACATAAACACAGATCACAGAATCATAGAATAGTTGCTGTGAGCAGGCGCATCTTCAACTGGATCAGGCAACTCAGAGCCTCAACCTGATCTTCAGTGTTTCCAGGGATGGCTATCTACTGCTTCTCTGGGCAACCTGTTCCAGTTATCATCTGAGGTTTTTTGAAGCATGAGACATCTGCATGGTTGTATGTGGCAGACACAACACAAAAACTAGGAGACGCTCATGGTATTTTGCACAGGCAGTTAGAGGAAAGACAAGATATCACAGGCATATCAAATGCACTTGTCAGAAGTCCAGGTATTGCTGACTTCCACAAAAGCTGTAGTTTTGCTTTACAGAATCATAGTGAGATTGCAGTAGAGACAACTATCTCTTCTCCCATGGCTCTATAACCCAAAGACTTTATAACACTGCCCTGCCAGCTGGGGGTCATTTCCTAATGAATGCAGGTTCACTACTACGTGATATAAGGGCTTATAGGCATCACAGAGTGTTTCTGAGCTTGTTATGAACACCCTGAAGTAAAGTATGTCAATGATAAGGTAAAATGAAATCCAGTAATACAGATAAAGACAAGAATTCAAAACAAACAAAATCAATAAAATCTAACTATTAAATTTTCTCTCCCACCTGCACAATGTCTCTTTCTGCAAACTTTCCTCTTGAAGAAATCCTCACTACATCTCCATCCAGTTCTTCCATAGCTTAAAAAAAAAAATAAATTTATCTATCAGTTCAGCTACAAAACAAAACCAATCTTACTGGGAAAAACTTTAGTCAATTTACACTTCAGGGCAACAAACCCAACAGCTGTTATTTAGGTAGCTCTTTAAGATCATTTGTGCTATAAAATACATAATGTTTTGTAGTTATTTTGCACTTTTTCATGCTGAAAATACATAATTTTTTTGCCTTTTTTGTCACCTTCAGAAGAAAACCCAGACCATGATAAAGTCCTTACCTTTCCCGCTCTCAAAACAGTCAGTGTATCTGTTTTAGTAAGGATATATTTATAGATTCATAGGTGGAGAAGAATTCAGTTGTTAGTCTTACAGAAAGTGTCACAGTATATAGCACAAAGAGGTAATAACTCACATTCATACTGGAAAAGTAATGTTTGTTACTGCATAGGAATAGGAGTTCTTAAAAAAAAAACCCTAAATTTATTGGGCAACCCTTTTTATATCTTCCTGAGCAGGATCCACGAAAACTCTTAAAATTGGCCAGATATGCAGAAGCCATTCTGGGTAAAAAGGTTTATCTGCTGTCAGCGTCAAAATGGGTGGGCTTGGCATCACATATTATTACTTGGCTGCTGGATCTGCAATCCTACAATCTTTCTTTCAGCATATGCTACGAAAATCAAAGCCCTGCGTCACTGAGCTTCTCAGGGGCTTACAAACTGAGCTGAGTTCAATGAAAGCCGCATTTCAAAACCTAGCTCTTACGCAGGAAGTACAAAGCATAAATGATGCTACCAGGAGCCAATTTCAAGCCAAACAAAAGAGCATGTTTGTTGAAAGAAAAAGCCAGTAGGTCTGTAAAGCACATTGCCAGATTACGCTGTTGAAGCAAAAATATTTACGTGTGTTCAAAACAGGAGACTAAACAAGTATTTGAAGGAGAGACTGGCTGGAAAATTCCAAAATTGATATAACGCACGTCCTCCTCAGGAAATTCAAATCTAAAAACTGTATTCAGGGAAGCATCATATTTGCTTACTCTGTTCTTAATGTTCTCCAGATAACCACTCATGGCCATGTCAGATACCGAATACCTGGCAAAACAGGACCCCTGACCTGACCTCCTGTAGTCATCTGCACATCTTTAAATAAAGCTCTGCCAAATGCATGTGCCATCTGTCTCAGCTCCAGACTTTTAGAAACCCCTCTGGTAGCCCCCAAGGGCTAGGACAAATAAAGGCAGTGATATCAGGAGAGGAGTAGCTTAGTTTCTCTACAGCAGAACTGAAGCTTGACTGGCATCTGAATTGCCTCTGGAACATATACCCTCCTACACACACACTTCCTCAGTGTCCACACCAGACACAGTCTGTTGTTTTTTCACAAAGGAATTTCTTTAGATGGAAAAGCCATCTCTCTGCCCTCTTAGGCACTGAGGGACTACAGGTTGGAAATAAATCTAACCCATGATTTTCACAGAGGCAGCATACTCAAGGAGTGGGGTTCCAAAGATATAAATTGTATCCTGCAGTACAAACAGAATCCTGCCTTGAGAAAAGCAACAGAGGTGACACCCCAAAAACTCTGCAACGACAACCTCCAGAGGTAAAAACAAGGCAGAATCTAAGTCCTGACTGAATTAAGGGGAGTCAGGAAAACACCAAGGACTGGACAAACAGGGAGAGAGGGAAAAGGTAAAAGAAGGGTGAGAGAAAAGTCAGTAATGCACAGCTAAACTTGGAATCCTCAGGGGTAAAAATGAAGTTTACACATTTCCTTCATACGCATTTATGAAGATAAACTGTCTTTTCTCATTGATAATGGCATACAATCATCTGAAGTGTATGCATCCACCTAGACAACCTCTTCAGGGAGCCTGATACTTAGATCTCTAACACACCACTTGCCAAAATGCATAAGAAAGTCAAGACCCAATAATTTTTAATGTTATTTTCTCATCTTTTTTTCATACCTTTAGAATATTCATACAAGAATTAAAATGTAGAGTCATCAGTGACTACTTACATTATACATTTGTGGTGGTACTAAGTATGTTTCATGCATAAAAGAAAGCATATTGTCTAACTAGATGTACTAGAATTAAAAAGAAAGTAAGTGGGACTTTGAGGAACAGATATACAGGGAATGTCTATACTTGATAATGCAGTGATATACATGATGGCACTTAATAAATAAGCTCAAATAATAGAAGCAGCTTAGTTATTGCAATAGGGAATGATGTTCCAGAATATCACATCACAGAGTACACAAATAATCCTGGTAACTTCTCTCCTGCTGTAATATTCTCTCAATGCTGCTACACAGTAAGACTCACTCCCGTTATCTAGTGAAACTCAGTTTAACCCAGATCACCTCCTCAAATGCATTTATTTTTCTCAGTACTGGATTACTGCGGTGAGAACAAATGATGAATATTTCCACTTTACGAGGCAACTATATATCCGCATTGAAGAAATTCAACATTACTTGAACATACTTTACTGTGGGTTTTTTCCTACTCATCTTTTGGAGCTCTGTAAATGCTGAGCCCCCATATGGTTCTGTGACTTGAACAGAGAGCCTGAGGGGCTACACAGCTCCACATGGTAGCTTGTAATCACACTGAAATATCAATCAGTCCAGCTGGAAATGTCAACAGTACTTACTGCTGGTTCCATATTATGCTCTTCTAAAGAACAACATTTGTTTGAAAAGCCACATATTAGTAAAACGTAAATAAATCTAAAAAATTCTAGGAAAAACAGTGGAACACTTACCATCAAACTCTGCTGGTCCTACCCCAACTATAATTATTGACATTGGAAGCCTTGAAGCCTTCAAAAGAAGCAGAAAAAAAGGTTTAACGCATTACATAACCTCTGCCAAAATATGTGAGATCTGAGGACTCTGAATAAAAACATGCAGAAGCCATGTTTTAAAATCCATGTTTTTTTCCACCTATAAAGTTGAGTGGTGTAAACTGCTGCAGTGGTATAAAATGTCTGGCATGAAGAGAAAAAGGCAGATGATTATTTTAATTTATTTTTCCTTCTGAAGTCTTTGAATCACACAGGATTATAATTAAACACAACAAACTGCATTAGGATTTAATACTGATATGACTGAAGATGACAAATCTATCTTAGAAAATTCTGTAAACTGCCAATAACTGCAAATATGTACCTAATGACAGTTTGACATTTATTTAAATCTTCTTTGTTTCTCCTTGATTTTATGTAGCTTCTTAGAACTACATGATGCTATCGTTTACATAGATCTTATACCAATTTTTCTTAAGAGAATAAATAACTTATTTGAACAATATGTATCTTGTATTTCTTCCATGAATAAAATTATATTCAAGTCAGTCATTTGTGTCACAAATTAAACAAGATATTTAACTGAATTATGGTCAGATTTGTAATTTTACTTATCTTTTTCATTCAATGGAATAAAGCAAAGACAACATCTGGCTTTTCCTGATCAAACTCTCTGTAAAACCTTTTAAACCTAAATTATGAAAACAGTATTATAAATATTGGATTCTCATGCCCTGATGGAAGCACAAGATATTTGACAGTTGCCAGAAGTAACCTGAAACTGCTTCTGTTGAGGAGGGTAACAACAGGACAAAAAACATCTGCCAAATGTCAGGATGGCAACTATTTGTTATTGAGACAATCTGATGAACGGTGAAATGTCTACAGGCATTTTAAACAGAAGTATACTCTGGCCAAAAATCATAGAGGTACACTGTCTGCTAAATTAAACTCTGCTTCTCTGAAATCAGATGGTTTTATAACACAGTATTGTATTTTTATTTTCGAATGTAAGAAGTGTTTTTCTTCCTCATTTAAAAGATATTCTCATTTTAGATAACATCATCACCGTTGCCCATTTCTCATCTGTCACAATACTTCATATAAAACTAACTTTAAGCAGATGATTTGCAGTTAATTACTGTAAACATGCTATTTAAAACAATGAAAATACACTAATCTATAAATCACTATTTAATGCTCCACACCACTATACATTATATACATTGACAGAAAATTCATCACAAATTGTTACCGCATAGTCAATCTTCCAAGAAAAATTTTGTAACAGAGTGAAGAAAAAATGAATAAACCTTTGTAAGTGAAATACCAATATGCTACTGAAGATAACAGTGAAAGCTGTCTGGCCATGGTGCTGGGCAAACAGCTCTAGGTGGCCCTGCTCGAGCACGAGGCTGGACAAGATGTCATGCAGAGGTCCCTTCTAACCTCAACCAGTCTGTGACTCCGTGATTAAAGGCCATAAATACAGTGTAACTGTAACTGAATTACAGTGCCCTGTATAAGTCAGTAATAGTTGAGTACAGAATATTTTTAAGACATAAAGGCATTTTTTGGAACAGAACACCTTCTGTTTTTCAGGTATTTTCTAGAATCTTGTTGCTTGATTGTAACGAAAACATTCTTTAAAGAGATTCCTTCTCACACGGACATAGTATTATGTGATATAATGTATATGAAACAGTAAATGTCAAGGACAACATAAAGACAAAGAGTTAAACTTTTGCATATAAGTGTTGGCATTTCCCAAATGACAGCATAACCTTTAAACAGTTTGGTAAAACAGAATGTGTCTGACATGTATGTAATGAAATAGATGCCTAAAAGAGCAATTAGTGTTAATAAATGAAATACATTCTTCCTGAGTTTTATACATATCAGGCTGCATTGAACATCATTACCCTTTTTATTATTTTGGATATTAGTAAGACTGAAAAAATTGATACTGAATAACATTTAATTAGTTCTGTCATGGTATACTGTGCTCACACTACAAGAAGTACACAGAAAGACGAATGCATCTTCATAAAAATAAAATACAGCAAATATTCCAAAACTTCAACTCATTTCAAGCTAACATCACATCTGCTGTATTTCCAGACAGTTGCAGACTAATAGGTATTATTCCTGGAAATGAACTATTACTGGAAGCATGTTTTTCCTATATGTCTTAGTGGCAAATTACTTAACCTTACAAGATACCAGCAACCTTACTTGCTGGTCTCTTACTTAATGGACTTCAAATTGAGGGGGGAGTTAAATTAACAGCTGCACTTTTTTCACCACAGAGCGCTTTTGTCACCTAACAGAAGCTCATCTAAAAGAAGCTACGTTCTAAACTTCTAGGCTAGACAAGAAGATGAACTTCTAAGCTCCTTCAAAAGTCAAAGTCAGTTTATCCTACTTTAATACTGGAAGCTGGAAAAGGTAAACTGGTACTTTCAAATACAGTAATAGCTTTGGGTATAAATACTTCCCAGGTGGGCTGCCAGAGTCCTTATTAACACACAGACTGTGCCTGTGTGCTGCTGGCAAGAATCTGAGGGTATCTTGCTTGACAGTGGAAGACAGAACACTTCAGTAATATTTTCATGTGCACTCTACAAACTGGAATGTATTGAATCTTTACAGGAGGTAGGAAAGTGGTCCTTCAAAAATATACCGCCTAATTCTACACTACTTATTTTGACATGATGCTTCATTATTTTAATGAAGGCTTTTCACCCACCACTTCACTTTTAACTAGATCCACTGCGGTATGTATCAAATTAATGGTACAGATCTTTTCAAACTCTGCCCGGAAGTTTCTGTGTGCCCTTCCATCTGACATTTGCCAGGGGCAAAAGCAAAATGGAACCTGTTCATAATACAGAATATTACTTATATGAGTACATCCATAGCAGTTTTGAAAAGAAAAATATTGCAAATAAAGAAGAAACTGAGAAACAATCAAGAATGAAGAAAATTCTAGGGGACTATTTAAAAGGAAATCATATTAGTGGTTTGTTTGCCATTTGGGGTCTGAAAGTTCGGGGCAATTTTTACAAAGGGGGGGATCAAAGCTGTCTGCAATTGCTAGAAAGATAAAGAACAATTCACTATGAAAAACTGCATGGTAGGGTTTGCATGAGTAAGGAAGGGCAAGAAGCAGATGAACATACGGTACTGGAGAGAAGAGTATCATTTCCCATAGAATAGTATCTAATAAAGTTGAGATTCAAGTTTTGCTTTCTTTATGTCTTTATGCATAATAAACACCTGGTGTTTGGAAAAAAAAACTTATTTATGGAAAAAAGGTTCGGCCTGAAGTATGAAGTTATTCAGTTTATTGCCCGAAATATTAATTCATAGCAAAATAAATCTTTAAAATGTCAACACTTTTAGCAGAACTTACATTCACTATGGATTCTTTTGTCTGAGCCATATCAGAAATAACTCCATCTGTAATAATGAGAAGAACAAAATACTGGGAGCCATCTTTTACTGAGGCAGCATATCTAAGGGAAGAAAAACAACATTATAATAGTAAAAAAAAAAAACACTTTATGAAAATGAAATAATATGAAAAATAGCTGTATTTAAAAAATTTGACTACTAAGGACTAATAAGAAACCCCATGATACAATGGATTTTGAAAAGTGAAGGCATTCATGATTAAGATGGACATTCCATTTTAAATGAGAACATTAGGAAAAATATAACTAATACAATATTGAAATTGATAATCTGCATGTGTTGTATCAGTGAAAAGTGGGAACTGTACCACTAAGAAGAGAAGCATGGACAGAATGTCCTTTATAGAATCATGACTCATTAGAAAGTCTAAGTTATTTAATAGCTATTATCTCTGGGGAACATAGCTTGGTATGAAAGGCATACATTAATACTGAATGGTTGGGTTTACAGCACAAATAAAATTTACCAGGAATCAGCATGCTGAATAAATAGAAAACCAGGTTATTTACTGTTGATCATGCTTGCAGATATAATAGTTCACATTTATGTGCACACTTGTAAAATAGCTGAACACGCACCCCGCAACTCTGGCATAGATATTCGTATCTTTGCACTACCCAGAGATGCCCTTTCAAGACTCAAGCTTTTCCCTGTGCTGTACAAAAATACAAAACACTCCCAGTGCCCTCCAGTCCCACTTCGGCCAAAGGACCCAAGAAACAACTGATCTTGGAAGAAGAGCAGCTTTTGAAGATTTGGAAAGTTCTGAAAACAGGGAGTCTCTAGCAGCCCCACTGACCTCTTTGGGCTTCACACCAGAAACTAAAGTTCATGTACTCAACTCCCAAGGTCCAAAGTGTCCTTCCTATACAGTTAGAGAAAAACTTCTTTGTTGTGTGGAGTGCACTGCTCCACTCATTGCTTCACCTGGCAGCAGCCAGTACAGTTGCTACTTCCAGGAAGGCTCTTAGGGCTGTGACAGTCAGACAATAGAATCTTGCAATAAAAGTAGCAATGAGTAGTATGTAGAGCAGTACAAAATCAAAAAGTTTGCCTCCATATGAATATTATGGAATGTATGTCCAAGTTCAGAAGAGGAGTGTCACTCCTCTGTCACTGGCCACTGAACATGAAAGGCCTGGGTTGCTGGACATGATATTTTCTAATGATGCTCATGACGACTGCATGTGATTAAGAAAATTCTAAGTGTGATGTTACCCAATGCATTTCCAAGCGAGTACTGCCAATAAATCATGTGGTAACCACAGTATTTACAAGAGTTTGGAGGAATCTGTGTGAAATGGAATCCACAACTTACAGAAAGACACATTTTTCTCTCTCCCTGTCATGGGTTCAGCAGCAGCAGTCATTTTTCTTTAAGCAGTAGCTGGTGTAGCACTGTGTTTTGGATTTTTTAG
>JASSUY010034407.1:46372-79463 GCA_032466535.1 Forpus xanthops
TCTCTCCTCCTCCCTTGTTTTTCTTTCTGGTTATTGTTGTTATTGGTGACAGCAGTGATTTGTGTTATACCTTGATTGCTGAACAGTCCTTATCTCAACCCATAGGAGTTGCATTCTTTCGGTTCCTCTTTTTTTTCCTCCCCCCCCCCCCTTCCCCCCCGTAAAGTGGGGGGGGAAAAGAAGGTTGGGAGGAGTGAGTGGGCAGGCAAATTGATTTACGCCTTAAACCACGACAGGGATTTTCCAAAGTTTGCAACAACCTGATATGCAGACAAACGTTTAGTGTAAGAACTACATATGTGGGTGACAAGCTTCTGCAATTCTGCCAGAGTTGACAAATATCCCTGAGAAACACCTGGTGAGAAAAGGAAGTCAATTTATGCCAATGCTTTGATGGTACTAGATCAAGGTAGTCTGGGGTTAATTGTGAAATTCTAAACCAGCTCAGCTGATATGACCAGTTCTAAAGAAGGAGCCAGAAAAGTCAGTGGGTTAGATTTCCAGTTAACACTGCTAATTGCTGACACTCAATGCCACATATACGGAATTCAGCTGCTATAACTTTTGGCATATTTCTTCACAGTCTGAAATATGCTAGTGGAGAGACCCTGTCAAAGGAAAGATTAAAAGGAAAGAGCTAGCTGCTAAAGACAAGCACTGGAATATACATCTACATAATTTGAATAGTGTGATTCAAAAATCAGCTATCTGGCCATGCTGGGGTGCACAGAGAATTCTTTACACCATCGGATTTGCAGACAAATTTTCACTGGACTGTAGAATTAACAATTCTGTTGATGATTTGGCTATCTGAGACTTAGGGAACTACACATACCTTAAAAATACATATTGTACATTTTTCAATAGGTTTATGTCTTTTCTGTGAAGCAAAAACTCTCTGCTCCAAAAGGCAAAAATGGAACATGGCAGAGTGATCTCAAAATACTGTCTTTCATTTTGATTTTAACATGGGAAGGATCAACTGGATTACTTGTATTTATTTTTAATGAGTGATGAAATTATTCAAAATCCTAGCACATGATCTTCAAAGTTACTCAGAGATACAAGCTGTGTTAGACTGAATAAACAAAACAACTGTAAATATATTTTCAAATATTTAGCATCATGCAGCTGTTGTTAGCCTTTTATATGTGATAGCTATAATGACAATAAAAAGTTTCTGCAAAGTATCATCTGTTGTGATGCTTACCTGGCTACATGATTTATTACAGGGGCAAAGTTTGTTGGTCCATAGAGCTGTACAGATTTTAGACTCCTGTAATATGCCTCCATTACACCATCAATTCCATGGCAGTATGGATTTTGAGGGTTTCCATTCTAATGAAAATAACAGATGATTAATCACTAAAAGTACTTATGAAGCAGAAACGATGTAGGTTAGTGAACACTACCCAGAGTATATTTTTAAATGGCAACAACCTAAGCATTCTAGGTTGTATTCAGAGAGTTTACTACAAATGACTAAATGTCAGTGTCATGGCTGGTTGGGAGGGTTAACTGCCATGGGAAGGAGATTCTAGCAGCCTCATGTTATAGGCAGTCTGAATCACTGGAACTGGTTCCTAGGCATAAATACCATCTTAACTGGAATTAAACAGCCTTTGTTACATGCAAAGCAACAAGCATTTCCTAGTGCGTGTTCAATGCATGAATTACAGGGCAGATGTAAAACTGGCATATTGTGCAGTTGAGGATCAAAGATTTCTTACTTTAAAAACATCAACGTTTCTGCATTGGAAAACTGATTTTCAAGCTGGTATAAACAGATGAAGAAAGGAACTTATTATTTGGAAACCCACTGACATGGCTGTAACTGTAAATTCTTGAGGTAGACATTTTACTGCTTATAGAATCATAGAATCATAGAACAGTTAGGGTTGGAAAGGACCTTAAGATCATCTAGTTCCAACCTCCCTGCCATGGGCAGGGACACCTCCCACTAAACCATGCCATCCAAAGCTATGTCCAACCTGGCTTTGAACACCACCAGCGATGGAGCATTCACAATTTAATGACTCTATAATGAGGATACCTGTTTACAGATAATAATACAAACACATAAACTAAATCCCAGATTAACAACCTATCTTAGGTCATACAAACGATTCACATAAGGCTTCAAAATCTTCCAAATCATCTTACTGTCCTTCAGGTGCCAATACCTCATTGGCTTAATGTTCTAGTATCTTATTCTAAGCTATAGTAAACCTCCCTGAAAATCTAGAAAAGCAAAGGGGGGTTTGCACTGAATTGATCTAGAGTGTTAAAAGAGAGTACTGAAAACACTGCTTAGCATTAAATATGAAACACCTATATATGTTTATAAACGGAGGAATGAAATAAAGACTTTTTCCTCTGTAAAAGCACCACAGTGCCTCATGAATTAATTTTAGAAACACATTTTAAAACTCAAAGTAGCCAGAAATAAGCCTGCTGTTGTAATAGCCCTAAGATTACATGTATCAATATATTTGAACTTGCTACACAAAAGTCCAAACAAGGTCTGTGAGTCAAATGAATATCTGCAATTATACCTGTTTTAAATTACTATCTATGTGGAAAATTATTATCCATTGTTTTCTAGCACAGGCTGACTGAAGAAATACACATGTACAATCACCAGTCTTCTGCCATGTGGTTGCTGCTATCTAATTAAAACTTACCTGATATACCTACACTTGCTGTAATTCTGGCAATTTTATCCTACTCAGAGAAGAACAAAACCCCCAAAATAAGCAATAGCAAGTAGATAAACATCCACACTAATCACAAGCATCAGTTATAACACATTAACCTTTCTAGAAAACCCTGTTAAGATTTAGCTTTGCAATTTATTATTGGCACATGGACCAATTTCAGATTTATTCCTGTACCTCAGCTTATAGTCCACTTAGTTATCTCTAAACTAGCAGACTGTAAAAGATAAAGATATCCCAGAAAATTATAGACAACAATAACAATAATAATGAAGGATTATCTTGGATCATGATTCGCTTGCTTCTTAAAATGGATTAGCTTCAATCTGAAGTCTTCCAAGCACCTATTTTTCATGCTGCTACAGCTGAGGTTAAAGATGATTACTTTTCTTCACGACTATTTTGGCCCTACAGGGACTTCTTAGCTCTGGATCTTTCTCAGTGACTTCACTATGGTGAAAAATTTTGGAAGAGCCTTTTATACAGAAGAATTAGCACATTCTCTGTTCTCTACTTGTCTAGTAAATGCTTAAGACTCCAACCTTAACACCCAAAATTTTGTTGTAGTAAAGAAATTCAAACAATACATAGACACTTATTTACTTACCAGTGCAAATTCATGTGATACTCTTCCATCAGGAGGCAGCCTCGCTCCAAAACCTAGAGCTGGGAACATTTTATCACTGTCATAGTCCTGAATTATTTCTCCTACTGCTTTCAGGGCCATGCCATAGGCATTCAGCTGATAGGGATTCATGTAGTGCAGTGAAGTAGGCTGTGAAGGGTTACCTGTTGGAGCAAGAACCAGATTTACTTTAAAACTGAATCACTTCAAAGTTTTCTCTTTCAAAAATAATAGAAACCTAAGAAAGTAGAGATTGAAAAGAAAAGATCATGAAAAGAAAATAAACTTATTTTGTAGATACATAACTGTGGCTGTATGAGGTAAAATTGCAATGTTCTGAATGCATTTTTAATAGGTTAAAAGTAGTATCTGTAAAGCTTTTCAGCATGGAAAGGACAGCAAGAAATTGTGATTAGATTCACGAAGTTGTACCTTTATAATATAAACTTTTAAGATAAAATTTACAAAAGCACTATCACATTCTGAAAGCAGCTTTGGAGGAAGGTTAAAACTTTTCTTGCCTCACCCCACTTAAGCCATAATTCCACCTGAAACTCTTTTTTTGCCACTCTCAATGGTGCCTTCTAAAATAGCCAGTTTGCTCCAAGCAATTAACAAAGAAAAAAAAAATCAGAAAATACACAAATATTTTCAGACTGCTCCTACTTACTCACTTTTATATGCAGCAATAACACAATGAAGTTAAGGAGAATACTGACACCGATACATATTCACACACATGTACACTTTGAACACAGCACATTGCATGCACAAGATATTTCCTTCTATTCTTACCATTTGAGGCTGTGAAATCAATAGCTACTGTGAAGTTGATTTGGGTTCTGTAGAAAAAGCAAATACAAATTTATTAACAGTTGTACTGTCATGTGGAAAAACAAACAAGACATCATAAGGTTTCTTATGGACAAACTGTAGGACACTGACTTTCTAATACAAGAAATAAACACTGAGAAACCTCTTTTATAAGGTTCCAACCAAGAGCCATACAACACTACTAGCACACTGAAAACTATTACTTTACTCCATCCTTCCTTTTTCTTCATTGTTTGTGAAAAATCCTAAATCCTTAATAAGATTATGAACATCCATAAACATTATTTAGTTTCCACAGAAATACTGATTACTCCTTGCACATATTTTAGCCCTAGTCATGGAAGACTTTGACAAGGGAAGTAGGTTTTTACTAATCTGCTCCTTTCAGCGTTAAGAAAACTGTCTTCAGTCAGAACATGTTTCATATCATGTTATGCATAAAATCTTTGGACAGGATATCATAAATTTTGGCAGTGGATTGTTTTTCATGTGAACACAGTCACTACTTCAAGTGAGTTATCAGGGTAATTCTTGGAAGACAAAAGTAAAATCTGAAAGCAGGAATACAAAGACCTGTATTTGGAACAGTAGCTAAATAAAGCCATTATTGTGGATGGATCAGTTGTTAGCATAGATTTATTTTATTGTTAAAAAAAAAAAATCATTAATGGACTTTTACAGAGTGGCAGTACAATTAAATGCAGTTCTGTTCTGCAGCTTCCTTCAGGACAAAATACTGCCATTCTGGAGACAATCACTCAGCTAGTAAGATTCTATCAGGAAAAAGAGTTTGTATGAATTTGCTCAGATTGAGTCTTCTACATCTTCCTTCAAATTTCTGCCTCTTAGTGTGTGCAACAATGCACTTAATGAGCAAAAATTAAAGCTCTTTGAAAGTTACTGAACAGATTTAACTCATGCACATTTACATTAAACATCAACAATCTGACACCAGGCTGTGCAGTAATGGTTCTGCTGCTCAAATAACCTGATGTGTCCAGAGAAAATACTGTTTATTTCACAAAAAGATGAGCATGAAAAAAAAACCTTAACATGGAATCATTTTATCATACTGATCAAGGCTAAAACAAACTACGCTAGGTTATGGGTGGACTGCTCCAAAAAGCAGTAAAAGCCCACTAATGCTCACAGTATCAACATGGTCAGCCTGGAATACTTCTAATTTCTGCATTATGCTTTATGCAGCTTCACCACAACTTATTAATGGCATGACAAGTCAGATTTAATCTGCTTCATTCCCAAATGTCTGGCCCTGTGGCTTGTTAATCACAATGTCTTTCTGCACTGTCAGTCAGCTGTAAGAAAAAAGATCCTAAGAAATGCACATCAACTAGTTTTCTATCACCATCACTATAGTGTGTGGACAAATTGCCCTCATTAGGTAAGAAGAGGTTTGGAAAAATAACAACAAAAAAGTCTAATACAATACCACTTCTATATTTTTCTTAGAGTCCATGTCGGCACTGCTAAGCAAAACTGCTTTTAGGCTACAATCTGGCTGCACTTAAATTTTAAGGGGTTTGGTGTGGAGCAATGTTTGAAGAGTAAAACAAGACTCCTCCAAACATTATATGTCAGTTACCTCCAGTACAAAAATCCTCAACGTGCTGAAGATTTTTCCAATGAGGAAAGAAAAAACTCTCAAACAGCTTTTCCTCAGCATAAGAACAGCAAAACTTATTTGTAAACCCATTTCATGGATCAGCTGTTCTGATCCAATTAGTAAGAAGAAAAAGAGAAAAGGAACATGGCTAACAAAAGAAAAATACTAAAACCCTATCTAATGGCAAAAAAGAAAAAAGTCCTGTGACTACAGGTAATGACTGACAACATTGGTTTCTGAAGTATTTCTCAAAGTGGTGTATCTGTATTATATTGCTCCAGATAATAGAAACCCAACTGGTAAACTAAAAAAACTCCTTTCTCATTTATATCCTGCTATAATCTGGATGATTTTTGTCCAAGCAGAAGGGTATATATATATCACAGTATCTGCAAGTTTGACAACTATAAAGATCATGATATAAAATAAGATCAAAACAGATGTCTACATCTCTAGAATTTGCTCCCATCTGCATGTACATTTTGATGATACCACTACAGAAAAACATGCAAGAACTTAAACCAATTACTTGATGTCAACAATTTATAAATGACTGTACATAGATTAGATTTCAGCTTCCTAAATATAGCTTCCTAATGCTATTTTAAGGTCCACAGTGTATTTAATATACCACGGAAATTTTGGGAAATCTAAAATAGCATTAAATGCCTATAAAGTTCAGGAAACCAGATTGCACTCTTAATAAAGCTGTCACTTTGCATTATGGACACATGACCACAGAGAAGGCCATTTATGGCTTACAGGGAACCATGAAAGCCAGAACAAAACTCTATGGGGGCAAACCTGTAAACCATGATTGACCTATGTTTTCAATGACTGTTTTGTTTCATGTATCACACAACATATGCATGGAGAAAAGGAGGCTCAAGGAAGACTTGATTGCTAAAAGGGGGTTGTAGCAAGGTAGGGGTCAGTCCCCAAGTAACAAGCGATAAGACAAGAGGAAATGAACTCAAGTTGCACCATGACAGGTTGAGGTAGGATATTAGGAAAAGTTTCTTCACAGAAAAGGTTGTCAAGCACTGGAACAGGATGCCCAGGGAAGTGGCTGAGTCACCATTCCTGGAGGTATTCAAAAGATGTGTAGATATGGCCCTTAGGGACATGGTTTAGTGGTAGACTTGGCAGTGCTAGGTTAGTTGTTGGACCTGATCATCTTAAGGGTCTTTTCCAACCTAAACAATTCTGATTCCATACCAGAAAAATCCTTCTGAACATGATCTCATGGAAAAGAGACATGGAACAATAACTTACACAAGGCATCAGAGTTCTCTGAGGAAAGGAATAATAAATTGCAAAAAGGTACAAAACGCAGGTCAACCCTTGTAGTCAAAATTATCAAAATGCAACTAAACCTTTTTTGAACACAAAGCTGGGTCTTTCAAATGCCATTAGGAAAACATTTTCAAAAGCAGCTGTAATATTGTGAATGTGTTTTGTGCTAAAGATTATTAAGAAAAACTATTAATTTCTTTATAATTTCACCAAGACTGAAACAATTAACCAGATATAACTAAAAAATTTATCCAGAAAGGCTAATTTAAAAGCTGTATGTCGTGAAAACATCAGATACAACTACATTGGAAGCCAAATAGGGTGGACTGAGAAATTAATCCGTATGATATTTAAATAAGTGTTTTGTGGTAACACCTATTATTCTAGAACCAAATTAAATGTAATGAATACAGCTGAAAGTCCACTGTCCTGCTTTTTATCTCTACTACATGCTTTATTTCTTTTTAATACACTAATTCTTAGGTTGCATCAACTACAGATTTTTAAGTTACTGTTACTATTAGCCTATTAGCCTTCATCAGCAATTACCTATTTTTAAATAGTAGACTTCATTAATGCATTTTGTATAAGGGACATTAGTTGAAAATTCCTTAATTCGGAATAAAAACATTCAAAATTTAAAAAAGTTTATAAAATTGAAGTCCGTGACACAAATTTAGGTGCCTGATATAATGATGCAAATTTTAAAACACATCAAAAGAACATAACTTCTGTTTGTGATAAGGACAATTCTTTGTCTAAGGCTGTGTCCTTGCTTTTCCAGTTGTGTTGTTCTCCAAGGAGCTACACTAAAAGCTCATGACACCTGTTACATGAGTGATGCTGCAAGGTCATGAGGCTTTGCACAAAAGCTGCTAAAACACTGACACCTGGCTAGACAGGCTGAGATGCTTCATGTCGCACCTCAGGGGAGAAGTACAGTAAAATGTGTCTTATGGATTCGGAGCTGGATAGATCACTACTGCTCTGCCAGTATTTAGCTGGTATAGAAAGACATGGTCTATTTGCTACCTGGACAGGTGATTTTACCCTATACTACCATGAAAAATGGAGAAAGTATCCTAAAAGAAACAGTAATCTTCACCTCACAATGACAGAGTAGCCATTTTATGTGTTTCTTCAGGAAAGCAAGTCAAAACCTATTGTCTTTTCATAAGAGCTCTACCATCACCAATATACATAAGGGAACAAACTAAGTCTGGATGTAGCATTTGATTAGACTTCATAACATTTGTAACAATTAGGGTTTTTTAAACAGTACATTGGAAGGAAATACGAATTTCCTCCTGTGGCTTCAGAGTGACAACCAGCTGGTCTGTTAGCAGGGGGGGCTGTTGAAGGTTTGAGGACCACTTACTGCGCAGAACTCTACAGTGGAGCTAATGGCGTAACTAACACTACCAACAGGCTGCATCCTCTCCGTGGTATTTAAGTCCCCAGTTACAGTTACAATTTCCCCTTTGCAGATTCTTGTTTGGCCAAATGCTGTATCAACTTAAAGAACATAATTCTGACAAAGACTCTACAAGACCTTGCTCTTGTATAGTTTTATTATTCCTTATCAGTCTCCAAGGATACAAGAAATATATGGTAAAGCCTCCAAAATGTATAGTTAGGCAGCCATTGCTTCATTAAGTATATCTCACAGCAGGTCTCCTCTGAACATCAAATATGCATGCCACTACATTATATAGTGTACTGGTTGGATGGAAATAGCTGTCATGAAAGGAGTTCTAAATTTCCATTTGACCATTAACAATTAAATACAGTTCAGTTAAAAATGTATGTCCAAAGCCCTTAGAATCTAAACAATGTGTGTTTGTTTCCAAAAACCTGGATGAAGGAAAGGCTTTTAACAGGATGAGAGGAAAACACTTCTTCCTATCTTCCACGAATCTGAGATAGAAGAGATGATAATATTTTTGTGTTGCACAAAGATTCAGCTTATTGAATTTCACTGATTTAGATGCCTAGAATAACTAGGTAGTTCATGCCCTATTCTAAGTCAAAGAGGCGCAGAAATATCCTTACTGTCCTAAGTCTTGCAACTTTTGCCACCTGGATTCTCTTCCAAACCAAACCAAGCAGACTATGAACTGTTCGACATTCTTGTAAACCAGGATAATTTCAATTGCTCTCCTCTTCAAGGCCTTATACCTTGCATTCCTGAGCTTATCTATATATTTGGAGGTATTTTGATAGGAATACATTTTTCACTGGTAAATGGAAGGAGAAATCAGATTTTGAAATAACTATCAATTTTTAGTATAATGTACCGATTTTAAATGTGGGAAGGTCAGTGTGGCAAAATATGTGATTAAGTATCAAGATTTAACCAAATGCCAGCTAGTAAGATGTAAGATTCTTAAGATGCAAGTTGGATGCAAAAAAAGACATCCACCTCTTTCCTGCTACACTGCTATAAAATCCAGTGTTATGCAGTAAAATGGAATTAGAATTTATGGACAAACTTCTTTTTAATTCTTCAGAACTTTAAAAAAAAACACAACACCACCAAGTCATATTGATGATACTGATAATAGAATATCCCAATTAAACAGATGTAGACTCAAACCACAAATGAAATTAAGACTGTAATCCCAATTTACTGCAGTTAAAGCTGTCAAGGTTTCCATTAAATCAATATTACTTCTAGATACCTCAAATCAATTACAATGAAAGTTCTGAACATGAAGTATTTCATACGGATCCATTTACCAAAGATTCAATTGTGTGCCTATTGCAGAATCAGTGTTTTCTTACCCTTGCCTAATTAAATGGAAGAAAACCAGGGAATTAAAAAAAAAAGCAACAATTTTGGAGGGCATGATAGGAAAACAGACTGATTAATGACAAAATCTTCTCCTTTCCTTCATAATCAGCCAACTGGACTGCAACTGATATGTACTAGTATTAAATGAGATAAATGAAGGGAGAGAGAAGCCAAGAGAATGAGTCTGAGTCTCAGTCTCCTGCTCATGTTTATAAAACTGTATAGGTTGCAGAAAGGTAACATTTTATACAAGTACTCCTACAGTTTTCACCGGCATGTACACACAAATAACAGTATGAATCACTAAACAAGATTTTATACGAAATAATTAAACAATAAGTATTAATGCTCTGCTCACACTTTTAAGCACAGAGCATTCTGCTGAATTATACTCTATTTATATAAAAGAGCAGAAAAAATGTTAAACTGTAATTATCATCATAGGTCTTCTTTGACTTGCAGTTACAGAGATATACACAAAATATCAGTAAGAACAACAAAGTATTATCTGTAATCAAAATTTCTATTATTTGTCTACAGAATGTAGATAATCAGGTTTATTAACTTGTAACATCTCAGTGAGAAATGTGTTAAACCACTCTAAAAAGATTAAAAATGCATACACCATATATTTTTCTTTCCAAATTCTTCAGTTCCTTATACATACTCTTCTTGTAGAGATGGATACTGAATGAATGGGGATAAGATGGTTGTGGCAAATATGCACAACATGTGTCACAAAACACTAGAGGTAGAACTGTTTCTTCGTGCATTTGTGCACACATATACTTCATTCAACACAAACTTCTGGTAAACATGTATGGATGGTCATTTTCTGCTTCTGTTAAGGTCCACAACAGGAACATAGGATCACCACTGTTGGGAACAAAGTCAAAGCCCTATATTGCTACTGCCAAGATACAACACAGAGCTCTTTTTCATTCCAGCTGAAGCCTGGCTGAAAACTGGCACAAAAAAGTAGCTTTTTTCTTCACAGAAAATCAATGCTTTAAAATAAATGTGGGATGTATATTCAGATGGTATGCCACAAAAATCCATACTAAGTGCCTAGGAACACGTAACAAAGTATTTTCATTTATCATGAAGACGAACTGTGTTCTAGCAGGGAGGTTAAGACCGTGAGGAATTCCTGAGATTCAACCTAGGCATGTTCTCGGGTAAGCCATGCAATGCTTCTGTCTCTACTTCCCTTTTGGGAAAATGACAATAAATAAGAAATTGAATGTGTTATAAATTGTACATAATTAGTATTGAAAAAATGCCTTTGAAAGGGAAAGGTTCTAAATAAATGCCAATATTAAATACACCAAAGGTCAGTGTAATCGGAAGAAATAAACCAGCATTTTACTAATTTTATAGTATCTAGGTAATTCCCTTTCAGTTAATCCAACTTTCACTGGCTGATCAGAGGTCATTACTCAATCTCAGTGTTTTAGTACCAACACTGATTCCAACATTTCAAGCAAACTTCCATGACTTAACGTACAGCAGTAACTGCAGGTCTTATGTAGGAAAGGACAGCCTCTAAAATGAGGAAACAGTACATCTCTTTACCGATACTACTCAGAGTCATCATATGCAAAGTACATACACAAATTGTTAGTGAATTACATTGAGATTGTGAAAACAAGAAAGGTTTGTTGCCAATCACATACCCGCCTTTAATATAGTCAAGGAATGAAACTTCTGTTTCAATTAGGAAGGAAAGCAATGTTACCTGAAAGCAAATAAAAGAGAGTCAGACATGAATTGTCATTTCCCAGTTGAACAAGTAGAGACATAAGCACAATGTTTATGGAGTTCTGTCCTTAGGACAAAATTTCCTACAGTATTAAGAAAAAAAAAAATAAAAAAAAAAACAAACACAACCAAAAACCAAAAAAGAAACCACTTCAACAGGCAGTCCTTGAAAGGCAATTCTGGAAGTCTACTACAACTGTTTGTTGGGGCGCTTTTAAGCAACATTTAAGGGATAGAAGACTGTGTTCCAGGGCAAGTTGCCACATGCACATCTGACCACATGGGCAGTGGTCTAAATGTGTTACTGGCATTTTCAGCACTTGAGTCCCATAAGTATAAACTCAAGTGGGAAAGATCCAGCATTTAAGATCTTCATATACTTCACATCATTTATGAAACAAAGAATTTAATCCAAATTAGTTTTGCTTTATCTACAAAACTCATAACACAAGCACATCAGGCAGTCAATAAAAACTGCCTAAGTAACTACTCAAAGCAAATTCATTGATAATGATACATGGAATAGAAAGGGGGTAGAAGTTTGTAATGAAATTTGATTTGCCTCCAACTACAGCAAAATACAAAACCTGAAAATACCTTATGTTGTAAACCTGGACTCAGAATGAGATTACAGGTAGCAATTCTACCTTCCATACTACTTTGTCACAGGTTCTCTGTGAGTCTTAGTGACTTGCAAAGTTTACAACCATCAAATTACCATTCTAGCTGAGAACAGAAAACCATATATAGTTATATATATAGTTCCACCAGACCATCAGTAGCATAGTCTTACATATAAGATTGAAATTTTTATGTGATTTCTACTGGACACGGTCATTTTAATGGTTCATCTGTTATTACAGTTGGTCATCTTGCTCTTAACTAAAGCAAATGTTTTCAGTGAATCTGATTTGAAAAGGTAAAAAATGAGAAAACACCCAGAAATTGGCCAAAGTGTTTACTTCCATAAAGACAATACCAATGTTCAAAGTTTTACATGGCGAATTTTACATTTTGCTACTTGGCATTATTCAAAACTAATAATGTATGCTGAAACATTTCTCCTTAGTATGTCGTTTGTCTGTCTGAATTTAAAATGACCCCTTAAGTAATAATGAATTGACATCATTACTGTATGTACGCTGTCTTTAAAGGCAGCAGTGAGATAGCAGTCAAAGATAGATATCCACTATACTTAAAGTTCTCCAAAAGCCAGCTCCTGTCAGGGAAAATGATAATGATGGCACCTGGTTTGAAAATTTAGAATACTGTAGGCTAAAGAATATCTTGGATTAATGATAGGGAGAGAAAAAAACCCTGCAAGAAAACACATAGGAAAGTGACAATTTGGAGAAGCATAAGGGAAACCTGAAAGACTAACAGAAGTAAGGGCAAACGGATGCAAAAAGGACTTGATAAACAAAAGAAATTACAAACCCAACAGAACACTGATAGAGAAGGAAAGAGCAAAGAAAATTGCTAACTACTGATTATCGGAAATTTCCATGTAATTTGAGACAAAGGCTAACAAGATGCAGTTGATTCTGTCTGTTCAAATGTGACTAAAATATGTTCTTTCAAATGCAGATACATGTGAAAGTGTTAAGACTTCAAACCAAATTCAACAGGAAAATTGAACATGTTAATGCATTTTTTGCTTTCCTGTACCCCAAGCCACATTTCATACCATTCAGAGTACACTTACTTTATGCATTGATTTAAAATCAATTTTTCATAAGTTTCTGACTCACTGATTTAGCATAACACAACTTTAAACACATTAAATTGTAGTAAAAGGAATATGTAAGAAAAAAGTTACCTAATGAAGCAGATCTTGAATGGTAAATGTTCATGGACAAGCTGCTTATGCTTATTTTTTACAATTTAAAGCAGAGGTACAAAATAAGTTTTTATTTTCCTACTGATGAACAGACATACAAGCTTTGAGAATGACAAAACATTCCTTCAAGGCTAGAGTTCGGAGTGAAAGTAGCCCTACTAACTTCAATGGAACCGTTCATGCAGAAAACCCCCCACATGCTGGATGTTTCAAAAAAACCTATCTGACATCTGATTAGTTTTGCAATATACAATTCTTCAACATTTATCCTATTTTTTTTTAATGATAGTCTGAATTTCATGGATGCCAGAACACGGAAGCTGAGAAATTGGGAATTATTTGTATTGCTAATGGTTCGTAAAACAGACTATGGAATATGAACAACAGGACATTAAACTCTCATCCCAAACTGAACTAACAGATCTTTTAACATCAATCTACAAAAACTCCTTGGTAATAAAAAATACTGACTCATTTTGGTTTAGCCATGCTAAGCATATTAGCTTTTACTGATGCTAACTCAGCAGTTAAATTTAGAGAAGAAAACTGACTTCTGAAAGTGCAGCTATGTTTCAGATAAATTGTCCAATAATTTCAGAAATCTGACTGAAATTTTGATCTAACTTATTTTAGAATTCATTGCACACTTGGTCAAAGCTTTTATCAGACTCTTTAAATTATAAAAATCTGAAATTAATGCTGTGTAACAGTAAACAATTTATTGTTGTGGCTCACAGAAGCTTCTGCTCTAACCTAGCTAAATTACAAGTCAATTACACTCTCTTTCACGATAAAAGCATCCAGTAACATAAAATATATTTACTTACTGTTCCAGAATTAACATACTTTTTCTTTTTTCCTTTTTTCTTTGGATTTATTACCTAGAAACACAGATACAAATATTAAAGCGTATGATTTATGATATAACATAAAACTAAGCGTTAAGATACTTCTGATGCAGTATATTTTGCAGCTTCTGATGTAGTCTATTTTCAGCGGATTCTAAATTCGCTAAGCATCCTGTTCGCTTATGCACCTCAATGCTGGGATACAGGCATATCTGAAAACCAGTGAATTTATCTTCATGGTACCTGCTAGGTAAGCCAGGGCTGTTATCAACAAACAGGAAACCTACAAAACAGAAGTGACAGTGTTCATTAAATCTGAGCACCTCACAAAACACTTTGTTGAATTTTCACAAGATTCTGCATTTTCCTGGATGCTTGATTCCAGTGTTTCAGTGTACTGTGTCACAATTTCTCCATCTCAAAATGTACCTCTTCATATTCTGGTTAATCTGTTTCCATCTTCTCAGCATTGTCTCAGAAACATGAGAGTTCTGCTCCTAGTTTCTGTATTTGGTGCAACAGGATTTGGCTGACAGAGCACTTGAGGGGATAGATCATACTGTGTCTGAATGAAAGCTAGTCAGTAACTCCACGAAAGTATCACAGATTGCCACTTGACTGGTGTACAGGAGTTGTGGGGCTCTGTGCACTCCTCATACTCAAGCATCTTCACAGAACCCATGCCTATGAGATTTCTCACTGCAGGCACCAATAAAAATCATAAGGCAAGTCTCAGGCAGTTTTATTACATACATACTAAGATGTACTCCTGCTTTCTTCAAAACAGTGCATAGAATTTGTAAGCAAAGCATTATTTTGTTACTTATGTTGATCCAAGGTCTGCTATATAACTAGGAAACTCAAATCCTTGTGGCTTACTGCTGAGTTTTGATGTAAGCTACTCACAGATGTTCTGCGAATGACAAAGAATTACAACATTCCCAACTGAAATTTTAGTCACTTAACTGCTATAAAACTTTTCAAGAATTTTGCCTGAAAATAGGAAAAACTGTAGTGTATGTCTTCCAAAAATTCTCTTCCCTCAAGGCAAAATGAAGTTACATTTAAAGATCATATCCCCTATGCCACACAGAATAGCTGTGAAACTTAGGCAGAAAGAGGTTAACTATCATTTGAGGTCTTTCCAAACAGGCAAAATGACAGTGACTCTTTCCCTCCAGTACGTCACACAGTTATCTATTCAGCATTCATCACAGCTTTTACTGCCTTACACATACATAAACCCTTTAACACTTAAAAAAACCCAGATAACCTCTGTTTCTCTTATTAACAGTATGGCTGGTAAGCAGTGGACTAAATCTGTTTAATGGTGGTTTATTAATAATGCAACAATTCTTACTGAACCATAATCTTAGCCAGAAAATGACTCCTGCTGACAATTGCCCAGAAGAGGAAGATGAAGGTAACAGACTGCCTGGCTGCCCTGCGGCCCTTCATTCACAGCTCTCCAGAACCCAGTGGTCAGGCCTGAGTTAGCAGCATATTTCTTGCCAGCAGTCAGTAAAGGCCAAAAAAGGAGATTCATCTGAACTTTCTGCTTCAAGTATCTTGATAATTGGCTGCTTAGGAATTGCTAGGAAATGCACTAGAGCTTGCAGTGAAATATCATGGGAAACAAGGCACCTACTTGATCAAAGATGAATTAAATGACAGCTGATCTCTCTCATGTAATTCCAGGCACTACAATTACTGTAAGGTTGATGTGGGGCTCGTGTGCTGTTTGTTGGTTTTTTTTTTTTTTTGCTTTGTTTTGTTTAATATATGTTATTTGTTTTGCTTTGTTGTCTCAATTTTCAGGTAACTATAAATAAACCAAAGTCTCACAGCCCTGCAGTAACCTAGGAAGCTACACAATCTCTTACCTTTTAAAAAAAGGGCAACTGAAAAGACCATGTTATAGCAATGTTTCTAATGGGTTTCCTACAAATTTCTCCACCTGCCTTGGGTCAGTGTGTAAATGCAAAACAATTAAAAAAGAATTTGTCCAGTCTCTTTTGTTCTGATACTGCAAAGACAGATCAAGTAGAAGCAGTACCAAAGTACAGAGGACTGCAGTGTGGGGAGGCAGCATAAGATGTGCAAGAAATGGATGCTATTCATGGGAGTGAGATACTGATACTATATTCAAGAAACCGCAAAATTAATTAAGATGTTACAACAGAATATTCCTGATAGGGCAGAAGTCATGTCAGCTCTACAAGAAGAGAGGACATTTTCACTGCATAAAGTAATCTGTGTCGTGACGCTATCCATAGGAAAGCACAGTAACTCTGGGTTGATCTTGGATCTAAATATGAAAAACCCCCACAGCTTTCAGATAGCTTTGTCCTGCTCTGCACAGTAGTACCTCTGCTCCTTTTTTAAATATAATGCAGTACGTAATTGGAGTACCCTATTTCCCTACCTTGCATTAGTACTTGCCTAAACCATTCTACATGTGATCACCTACATTAGGAACATGAAATTCTACAAAATACTGAAGTTAAATGGCAGTAGTCCAAGACCAATTAAAGGATAGGTTAAGGACTAACAAAGACTTGTACACCATACAGGAAAAAAAAAAAAAACCTAACCACACAGCTTAGTGTCATCAGCAAACTTGCTGAGGGTGCACTCAATCCCACTGTCCATGTCACTGACAAAGATGTTGAACAAGACCGGTCCCAACACCGATCCCTGAGGGACACCACTCGTTACTGGTTTCCAGCTGAGTCATTAAGCACAACTCTTTGCGTGCAGCCATCCAGACAGTTCTTTATCCACCAAGTGGTCCACCTATCAAATTGATGACTCTCAATTTAGAGACAAGGATGTCATGTGAGACGGTGTCAAACGCTTTGCACAAGTCCAGGTAGATGACATCAACTGCTCTACCCCTGTCCATCACTTCCATAGCCTCATCATTGAAGGCCACCAAATTGGTCAGGCAGGATTTCCCTCTAGTGATGCCATGCTGGCTGTCACCAAGCACCTTGTTGTTTTTCATGTGCCTCAGCATGACTTCCAGGACAATTCGCTCCAAGATTTTGCCAGGCACAGAGGTGAGGCTGACTGGTCTCTAGTTCCCCGGCTCATCCATTTTCCCCTTCTTGAAAATGGGGGTTATATTTCCCTTTTTCCAGTCATCAGGAACTTCTCCTGACTGCCACGAGTTTTCAAATATGATGGACAGTGGCTTAGCATAAAGCAGGAGCGGCATCATAAAGCAGGAGCACCTGCATTATCTACAGTTAATTTGAAGTCAAATTAGCTGCTAATATGAAAGAGGAGATGCTCATACTAACAAGACTATGTTAAAGGAAGATTTGGTGGAAAAAGTTGATTTTTCATGTTCTTTCGGATGGTACATATGACCATTGCTCATGTTTGGGAGCCTTAGATATTACTTTCCCCTGGGGAAGGTAGGAGTGAGAGGGATATGATCAAAATCTTGACTTCTGGTAACACTGGAGATCAAGGATAGAGTCACTAAAGAAATACCAAGAAAAATACCCCATGCAACGTCCCAGGTAGAAGCTGGGAAGGAATACAGGAAAGAAGAAACACTTAAAGAGACTTCCTAAACATCAGTGGAAAAAAAATACAAGGTGCCTTACTTTTTTCTTCAAGTACCATATTCGGTCCGCATTACATAAGCCAAGGGTTGAAACTGCTGATGCAGTAAGAGAAATATCAGAACTCCTGGAGAGCAGGAGGGCTCTGTGTAGGATGATGCTTTTCAAGAGAGGGCTGCTTTTTACTAGAATAATCCTTTGTGTAATCAGACACAGGAAGGAATGGGCATTTGTACTATGTTGTGATGACAGCAATCTGTTGCATGAGGATAAGAGTCAGGGTCTTAACCCAAAAGAGTGAGGCTTCAGTAACCAAAGCAAAATGAACTGTAGGATGCACTGTCACTTTTCCTACCTTTCCCTCAGTCACTCTGGCAGATGCTGTGCTTTCCTGGGTTATGTTCATTACTCAACTGATACAAACATCTTGTAAATTCATTAGAGGAGACTTCAGACTCTTTAAAGTGAAAGAAAGGAAAACACATCTAATCTCAAAACTGGACCATTCCTGTGTTCAATACTGTTTGAACACATATATTTGTTATGTACTATTATATACTCGGACAGTGACAAAAGATTTCATCAAAGGATCTGTCAAAGACCACTAGACAGAGATACTGTCTGGAAATTGTGAAAGAAAAAGCACACCAAAACAGTCTACCTATAACACACAGTTCTTTGGGTTCATGACTCTGTGATCTGAAGTACTGAATGTGAACTTCATGTTCGGACTCTTCTAAAGTTCCCCTGTCCTTAGTATATAAGCACCTTAGGACAATACATACAGCACAGACTGTACCTTGCCTACGCCATAGTTTTCTTGTATTGTATGAATGCTCATATCCAGAAATGAAAGACGGCAAAAATTAGAACAGAAATGAGAGAGACAAGACTCTGTAAATTTCAGTAAGTGAGGCTATAAAAGCCCTACAGAGCAAAACCTACAGAGAGAGCATTTCACCTTAGAGAAACTGAAAGTATGTGGCACAGTTCATACACTTTGTCCATGAGCATGTGTGAGATGGAGGGTGCTAAAAACCTTTAACATACATGGTCGGACATGTGCAAATGCAATAGCATGTATTTTCACAAGGAGAACAGAAAGGTGCCTGGAATACACACATTATTTCCATGTGAAAAGCTGCTGTTCATGAGCCCTTGCAGGGACTATCTCTTTATGGTGACACTGCTCTAATTAAGCAGACCACTGCTCCCAAACACCACCACTACGTCAGTATCATAAGACTGCTGAGGGGTTTTGTGCAAATGCATAAAGAATGTCTATCATCAGAACAGTGAATTAGATGCTTAGGTACTAAGCAGTAGTTGTTTGCTAAGCACCAGGCTACTGCTGGGTAAACAGCTGGTGACAGTAAAGGGAAACACAGGGTTCTACACACACAAGTAAGAGGTGAAACTTGAAACAATGCACACTGTTTTACCATCGGAAAGAAAACAATTCCTTTTACAGGAATTCTGGACGACAACTCCAACAACACAATGCAATCGAGTGCAGAAACTTGACACACTATGTGCCAGTATTTGTACACAGCACAGAGCAGACTTCCTATCTCTGGTCCTAAAAGAAGGATAACCATGTCATGCCAGCACCAGAACTGATCGTTAGTAAGACAACCCAGGCAGAACTTCCTAGCTCAGATGCAGCATAACTCCAACTCACCTGTACTGCTTCTAGCTGGGAAGCACATTCACAGTATTTGAAGTTAAGGTATTACACATTATTACCTACTGAAGATAAAGCTGAAGTGATCTAAGTTACGCATAAAATTAAAGGGGACTCAAAATGAAAATGAAATTTCTTGGATCTATTAAAAAACCTGGAGTTTAACACTGCAGAATGTAAACGGACACTTCTCAGTAATGGAATAAATTTTAATTCTCTTCCTCCCATTACCTCTCCTTATTTAACATATTTTGAAATTTCATTATATATATTCAATATAATATATATTTCTCATTCCAGGCTAAGCTTCTTCTGGAATATTAATTTAAAAATGAAGTTTTTAAGGCAGGAGTCTTAATGCTTTTTCTTTTTTCAGTCAATTTTTTTGTGCCCAAATCTGGTATATTTTCTAGAGGACTCTGTCCAAAAAAAAGAAAGATGCCAAAAAGGAGTCTCTTTACCATACTTCAAGTTTATGTATCTTAATTTTTGTTTCCACAAACTTAGTGATTGCTTCTGAGAGTAAATTACAGCACATTTTGATGATTTAATAAGGTTTGATCTTGGAAAGTTTACTTTCTGGAAAATCCCAATAATCTCAAACTAAATTAAGAAGTGAGTCTTAAACTGGGGATTTATTAGACCCAAAATAAACAAGCTTGCACAGTAAAACTCTGTTACTGAACTGACAACTTCCCGTCAATCCCAGTAGCTGGCAGATGTATGAATCCTAAACCAGAAGAGTGATATAAAGGTGGCAACTGGCCACAAGAAAAAAACATGCCAATAAATAAATTCTCTGTCATTTGTAAGCCTTGCATCAAAGCTCTAAAGATTCTGAAGTCTGCACTTAAGATGAAAAGCATTGTGACTCTCCATCTGATGCAGGAATCACCAGATATTCATTGGACAGGATAAAACAACATATAACACATGTAACAGTTGCCAAAAGAAATAAATGACAAATTGCTCATACACAAGTGGCATTAACCCAGTGTTTACTCCAAACATACCAAGCCAGCTGCTTGAAATGCTCTTCTTGACCTATCACAGCCCAGCTTGCACACACACATATGCACACATACCTACATGTCTCTAAATCTTTTTATGAAGCAACACTTTGAGATTCTCTGTTACTGTTTATAAAAGGGAAATGCGAAAACATTCCGAAGTTTGATTTTTGCAAGCACTGTGAAAATTTAATCAATTTGCCATGAAAACACTGAGAGTGTTCTCAATTATTTCCTTATGTTCACAGTACTTACCTCATAGACGTTGAACTGAGATTGCCCCCTTGACAATTCTCTGTAACTTGTTGTGAATTCTCCGATGAAATCATGGCTGTATAATGAAAAAGTTTTCAAATCAAATGCACTGGTAAAAATCATGTATTACAGCTATTTACAAAAAAAAGGACAGCCAATATGAACTGGCACCAAAGAAAGGAGCAATGGCAAAAGATACAATTTGCTCAAAAATCAGTATTTCTTCCTCTGTTGTGTGTTCACTCTACTAGTAGTAAAAATTCAGAGATGAAAAGCTTAAACTTTCTGTTGGCTTCTGCTTAACTTAGTTACACAATAAGGACTAGGCTGTAAATTAGACAACTGAGTCCAATATAACCTTATGGAATCTGAAAACCAGAGCATGCTATCAAAAACTATCACCATTTTCTCACTGGATGACCACTGGCGCCACAGTGTAAGATTGTGTAAGAGAAAGGGAGGTACTATGAGTGTGAAAGGAGTAACTTGAACCAGAAAAGAGCATCCCTACCAACTTGTGCAATATGACACTAAATGGTACTTTTAAGAGGAAGACCCTCTGGGAAGAGAAAGATCTGGGAAGATCTGGGAAGAGAAAAGCAATCCACTGAGGCTAGTCAACTTACAGAATTAGACACTATTGGAAGGCAATCTTACACACTAAAGCAGTGGTTACCAAGCTTCTCCTCTCTACATTTTATTCCTTCTCAAAGAATACATTCAACACTCCTGTGCTGTCACCTGTATTTTGAAAACTCCTTTCAACTCTTAATGAGTGGATATCATGCTGCAAAAGAGCCACTGTGAGCTGTGAGCAGGATGGCTGGGAAAGTGAAGTAAATGAAACACTGCTGAGTAAGGCAGCTGAGTAAGAGGTCAGGAAGCTGGGGCACAGAAACCACAGGGTTGCCAGAAGTGACTGAACTCTTACCACAGGGGTGAGTGCCTAACAGACGGCTACACAACCCCCAGCAGTCACAAGACCTGTTCTCATTCTCCACTCTTCCAAATGAACTTTCCTCACTCCTGCTCCAACTCTCATTCACCCCAACCATATCTCATGACTTTGTTACTTGTAAAATTTGTTTTTAAGAAATACAGCATGCTTCTAATTAAGCTATAAATATTAAAAGCAAATTTAAATAAATCTGAATATTGTATGAAGAAGAAAAATGGAAACAATCCACAACAGCATGAAATTTTTTTCTTCATTTATTCATAATAAAATGATATGAAAAAAACCCGCCAAATATAAATCTCATCTTCTGACACCAGCATGAACGCACAAAATATACAAACCAAACAATTTAAAAGTCCAGCCATCATGCCAAAGCGCATGAAATAAGGCACTTTAAAGCATCCTGTAAGAAAGCTTGAGACACACCATATGGTGAAGATGTTTCAATTACTCAGATTCAGAAGAGACTACCTTTCATGAAACACTCCCCTTCCAGTTTGAAGATAAGGAAATTGCTTCCGAGACAGACTAAGACTCTCCTTAAGAATCCAATTTTGGATGTACCATCTCCTTTGATTAAATGCTTTCCAGACTGCAATGACTATTTAACCAGGGGAACAGAGGAAGTCATCCAGATAGGCAAAGGAATTTGAGTTCTATACAGGCTGTAGCACGTAAGATGTATTTAACCTTTGGTAACCGTGGCACTGGAGAAAAATGCACCTTAGTTAAAGAGGAATCTTTCCCTTGCGTAACAATTCATACTTTAAATTTTCAAGTCAGCTTGTATAATTCAAAGGCAAAAATTCAAACAATAGCTCAATGACTGCCTTTAAACATGCTGTAGCAAACAGAAGAAACATAAGCAATTCCAGGCAGGGCTGACTCTAGAAAAAAACACCACCATATTGTTTAAAAGTACTTGTTTCTTTAATCCTAAGAGACACTGGAAAGCCTCCTTTCCTTGCAGCAATATGCACAGACTGACAAGAACTGAGCTAGGAAGACATAATTCCTTTGAGTAATCACAGTAAAAAGGTATGGGCATATATAACCAGTCTCAGAGCAATCTGCACTTCAAAGATCACCAACCTGGATCTTAACACTCAGTATTCAGATGGATGTATGCCCTTGCACTAGGTTGCTGCTGAAAGATGAGTGTCTGTTAGACAGCATTTGCCTCTGCCATTGAGAGAAAAAGGCACTGACTCCTCCTGATATTCATAATCACACTTCCCCAAATGGATCTCCCTATTCGTCTCTGGATTGAGAATCCAAAGAAGCTGTTCTTTGCCTTCCTAACAACAAATATTCATAGACTGGAAGACATTTGTCCATGAGTGGCATATTAGAATATTGAATCAGAGACTCTTAGCACATAGAATAATCACTTGATCCCCATCTCCCTAAATCTTCGCATTTGAGACTGTGCTTTGAAATGCTGAAAATCACTTTCAGAATTAAATTAACTTAGGTTCCTTTATTTTTTTAATCTCCTAAAGGAAAAAAAAACAAAACAATGGATGAAAGGCAAATAATCACCAGAAATATGTCAATGAGTAGGGGACAAGTGCAATAATTCAAAAATTAGCTATCTAGCTGGAGAAGGAGGATGAAGATGGAAAACAAGAAATAAGGTGAGAAAGCCTAGAATCTGAGATTTACAATCCCTCCTGCAGTGTTTAGATTCTCAGATGAATGTTTCAATGGCCCCAGGTTAGCATGGTAATATTTACAGTTTTAAAATTCAAGAAAAACACACTCCTGTCTAACAGACCATAAACATCAAGTCTGTGAAATGGCTTTTGCACCATGTGTGTAAGTAGCAATTTCTCTGAAATTAAGTGAAAAAGCCTTCAGAGAGAAATAAAAACATCGGAGTATTGCTGATGTGCTGATGCAAAGCTGCACATCATCCTGTTCTTTCCTTCTGCAAAACTTATCTGCACTTACTTCCCTGATAAGGACACTCCACAAAAAAGTCTGTTTCACACAAGTGGACTTGTCCAACGTAACAAAAACAACTTTTGTGATTTCTTATAGTATCAAACAGTTTGGATTTGTCACAGCTCTTAGAAGCAATAAAAGGGATCATTTAGAACAAGTAGTTCACATTTTGACAACTTTTGTGCAAAACCTGTTTTGAGACAAAGAAATCTTTACTAATTGTGTTAAAGTAAATAGGCCCTATATTACTATTACTCAAGAAAGTTTAAGTGATGTTTGAATAAATGAGAGCTAAGAATACACAATTACTCTTAACGCTGTAATTCATGAACATGACAGTAAGAAGCTAAACACAAAGCACCCTGGAACTGGTTTTTTTCAAAGCACAGAAACCACAAAATGGGGAAAACGCAAAAAAAAACCTGCAAGTCAGGACTCAAGAGGTCAGAGTCAAGTCAAGATTCAGAAATCAAGTATATGCACAGTAATGTTGCCTTACTGACAGCAGAATAACCTGCAATACTCAGGATAAATTGACTTGCTATTTAGGAGGCTCTCTGATGACCTTTCAAAGGTTATTTCTGCCCACTCTGCACATCTCTGGAGTCAACAAGTTCAGCATAACAAGGTGATCAGTTAGTGCAGCAACTGCTCTTAAACAGCCCATAAAAATGGAAATTAACATAAACTAAGTAACAGCAGCACTGTACACAAAATGGATAGAGTAATTCTTGAGAGGGATTCACTTCAGATACATTTGGCAATGTTAAAGTTAAATTAGGCACTTAGGTTCCTGCTACAATCGATCACTAGTAAGTCAGAGGCCCCATGAACCAGCAATTTATTCCAGTTAGGATGGATTCAATCAGACCATTTTTCCCTGTAAGCTACTTCAGTATGGTTAGTCCAATCTAGTTGTCTGATTTTTGTATTGTCTGAAGTTACATGAGACAAGTGCTGTCTCATCTTTCTGAGGAACTGAACACATAAGATGTCAGTGTCGTGCCTGCTTCTAGATGCAAATAGTTAGAAAGAAAATGCAAAAAAAAAAAAAAAAAAAATCACACAATTAGAGTACAGAGTACATGTGAGTAAATATCCTTCACTCTGGGGGTTTTTTAGATATTAACATTATAAGTATTGAGAGTAGGTTGTCAGCAAAAGCAGATAATATTTCAAACTGTTTGGGAGATTGCCTAAATTGCATAGTATGTTGAAGATTTCACTCAGAATTGCAGCTAGATGATATTATATGTCAGATTTCTTCATTTTCTTTTTAATCATACCTCAGATTGTGATTTTGGATAAAATGGACAGCATATGAGATTTGATACCTTAATAATAAATAATATTTTTTATTAAATTGGTAATATAATTCAATTGTTACTGTTACATTATTAAAACATATTGCAGTTTATACATAAAAGTGTAAATATATCACATTTTTTAAGGATTTGGCAAATCTAAGGGAGGAATGAAGGATGTTAATAGAAATTCATCATTACAGTGACGCAGTGATTTTTTGCTAATATGGCTTTGTTAATTTAAATCCTTGTATTTTTAATTACCAAATATGTTATTTTGTCTCTCCAGGGAGTATCTAATCAAGAAGGATGAGCTTGCATTAGAGGTATTTATAGAAGGCATAAATGTGAGAAGAATGCTTACAAACCAACAGGCTTCATGATAGAACTAAGATGACGAAGGTATAAGCTGAGAAGGCTGAAACTGGTTTTCGACCTTGTCAGCAAGGAAATGTATGGCAGCACACGATAAATTTGCCTATTATGATTACAAGATCTGCTGGGCCACAGAAGCACAGTATCATTAGCCATAACACTAGAAGCAAATTGCATTAGCAATATTAAAGACATTACTGCATAATAAATAATATACTCAGAAAAACAAACAGAAATGCATATCCGTATAGTAAAAGATGTAAATTGAGATTAATAGGAAATATTTAAGACAGGCCAACTGAAAGATAAATAGAAATCAATATATTCTTTTATTGCATACAAGTTCTAGTGCCATGATTTATGAGTAAAGTTTCTAACAAAGTATTAAGAGACAAGCTCTTTTAAATGGTATCCTCCAGTCTGATAAAAAAATAATTCTATCTAGTTTGTCAAAATAAAGGCAATTTGAAAGCCTAATTTCTTCAGAAAAAAAGGTACACTCAGTACAGATAGCAAGCTTGAATAATAACAGAGTGCCTTTCTTGAATTTAGCAACAGAAATGCCAAGTATATTCTACCATCCTCTTTCTAGCAATGGAGTGATTTAAAACCCAGGTCTTTCAACTCGAGAGTTTAGAATCACATTTTGATAAAGACAGGCATGAAAATGAACATTCAAACCCAATCTGAAATGATGACAATTAATAGGTAGTTTCCACATTGCAATATCTAAGCAACCATGAAAGAGCAATCGCAGGCTTATGCATTTTATCATACTTGAAAAGCAGTGCTTTATGAGGCAGTGATTTAAGCAAAAGAAAACAGATTACAAAATATATTATGCCTCCCTTCATGTGCATACAGTAACTGATAACATGAGATTCACAAAACTGATTTTACAGATCAAAAAGCATTTAATCTTCTTTGTTCCACGTATGAAGATACACATTCCATGTTTGAAATAGGCTTACCACAACTGCAAAACAAAACAGAACTGTAGCACAGCAAAACTTTTTATCCAGTACCTGAACCTCTGAATATTGATAAATACATTCTCTAGTCCTGTTCTGGCCACTGTGTATTTATGCATTTTAAAACATGTGCATAAATGTGTAAATTTATACAGGCTAACCTATTTATTAAGCATGGCTAACCCTACAGTTTAACAATAGAATTAATGTCTTACCTTCCGTCTCTATCCCAATCATACACTTCTACTTTAATTGTCCTAAAAAAATAGAAAACATAACCAATTAAAAGATATATTAAAATGTACCAGGATTACCTTTAACACTTGTACTTTAACAGCATATGGGTGTAAGAATTGTGCCAAATCCAGAAGGTGTAATTTTTTAGTCATTTCTCATGGGGTAGAAAATAGCAAGACACTCAGGTTACTCAGCACATCTTCAGAAATTGAAAGTAAAATACAGTGGAAGCTAAAGGAACAATTTGAGTTTAACTAATGTATTTTTGCCTCCCAAAGCTCTGAATTTTCTGTGGGATTTTTCTTTTTTTAATAAATGATTCTTTAAACCTAATGTAGAATCACAGAATCATAGAATAGTTAGGGTTGGAAAGGCCCTTAAGATCATCCTGTTCCAATATTATCAATTTTTTTAAGAATGGTAACAATCTAGAACTTATTGTAAAGGTTGCTTTGGTACATGCCTGGAAAAGGATTATCTACTGTGGGGTAATAATATCTTACAAAAAAAAGTAATATATCCACATTTGAGAAGTGTGCAGAGATTGAGAGGACCCTTATAATACAAAATCATTAAGCAGTAAAGTACAGACGAAAAGCAATGTTCACAATACAATTTAAAGCAAAAACTAATTATAACCTATATATTTTGGTTCCTAAATGAAACTACTCCAGAACACAATAGAACTTCAATCTTGTAGACAGTATTAAACTTTTCTAAACACTGTGCAGTGATGGAAAATGAAAGCTGGTGAAATCCACCCAAAATTTTGTGAAGGCCTTGTCTGTTTGTGCATGCAGATGAAACAATTCATGGTTCTTTACAGACTGCACTCTTCCCCTCTTAAAATCCCCTCTAGCTCTCAATAGAGGAGGAGGCTGCTTGACCAACTGACCAAAAAGGACAGAAAAGTGCAGCATAATTTTCTTTTTTAATTCCTATAAAGCCAACAGGATACTTGTTTAGTTCTTTCACTGGACTACACTAGTCAACCATCAGATTATACGACATAACCATTATTCTGGTTCCCTGGAACGAAATGGGACAAGCAGCATGTGGGATGTAGGGAAAACACAAAAGACACTGGTGGGCAAGCTGCAAATGTGATGAACTCTGTCCTTACGAGTGAAATGAACCTCTAAGTACAGCTCTGACTATTTTTACTTCAGGGATGACTGGAAACACACAAAATGTAGAAAAAAAAAAATTCCCACACAAAGGATTAATCTTATTTTACATACTTACTTAAAGAGTGAATTTCTTAAAATGTAAATACTATAAACCATATTATCATCAGCATAAGTAATGAAACAGGAAGCATATCAGGATGGAGACAGTTTATAGTTTTATTTATCTCCCTTTACCAGAGAAAGATTATATATAAATTCAGCAATTAGTACTAATGAATCCTATCTGGCCTAAAACAAAATGAACATGTGATAGAAAAATAACACCTACAGATTTTTTATATTTTAAGCAACAGCTTGCTTACTTCTATTCTTCAGAACAGTTTCACATGACGTGATTAGGTCCGTGGTATTAATAGATGAGACAGGAATCCAAGCAATGACATTATAATTTGCTTCCACAGAAGCTACTCCTCATCTTCCTACGAAATACATCTGAATATGTGTTGAATAATTTTCTTTACAAGGAAGGGACAGTTTTGGGGAAAAGCTGATCAACAGTTGATACTATGTGTACCCACAAATTCATGCCTAGGTTTCTTTTTTTTTTTTTTTTGACATTCCAGAAGAGGCAAGGGATTTGCTTTGTCTGAATGTTTCTCTTTTCAACTCAAATTTAATTGCTCTGACCACACCATTTGCTACCTTTCACACCTCTTCCAGAATTTCAGTTTGGGGTTAAGTCACCTTAGAATGAAAACTGATTATTCTTTGGAATGAAGTCAAGACCAGCTCCAAACCTTCTCTATCCCATCAAGTATTTGACCCTCTAAAGGAAACAAGTAATTTGAAGGATCTTCAAAAATGTAACATCATAGAAACAATTCTTCCTTGAATAACTCCTCTTTTCTGAAATTTATTTCATACTAAAGGCATTGAATACAGATCTTGAGTTTACCTATTCTGTATGACATGCAAGGTATTAAAAGGCCTTTCAAATCTTCAAATAGTGGTACTTTACCATTTCTACACTACTATTGTATCTTAATTGACATGATTTAAATAAAATTTTAACTTTTAAAAAAATCAAAGTTAGAGAATGTTTGGGTTTGGACATTTGTGCCTTAAAACCTTTATGCAGAAAATAATTGTTTGTGCTATATGAGAGCCTATACCAATTTAATCAAAATTATATTTTCTATCCAGGCCATTCTGACCTGCCATTTTTAATTCTGTTTGGTATTGGAGCTGTTCAGCCTGGAGAACAGAAGGCTGCATGGTGACCTTACAGCAGCCTTCCAGTATCTGAAGGGAGCCTACAAGGATGCTGGAGAGGGATTCTTCATCAGGGACTGTAGTGACAGGACAAGGAGCGATGAGCTCAAATTTAAAGAGGGGAAGTTCAGGTTGTATAGGAAGTTCAGGTTGGAAGGAAGTTCTTTACTGTGAGGGTGGTGAGGCACTGGAATGGGTTGCCCAAGTAAGTGGTAAATGCTTCATCCCTGGCAATGTTCAAGGCCAGGTTGGACAGAGCTTGGAGCAACCTGATCTAGTGGAAGATGTCCCTGCCCATGGCAGGGGGTTGATCTAGATGATCTTTGAAGGTCCCTTCCAACCCAAACTGTTCTATGATTCTATGACTAAGTATTCTCATGAGAAAATGAGACTTCTTCCAGCCCTGTGACATTCCATATATGTTTGACATCTTGATTCTGTAATGTGAATGAGAATTATTAAGTAGACTCATGTACTACAGATGAGAGTAAATGTTCTGAACTTGAATTTCTCAAAAATACCATATGCAGCCATTTTTGTTTCTGGCTTTATTTTCAAGAATAATGGAACATAAACCTCTTATTCCTTCCCAAGAAATACTAGTACCTACCAGATTTTGATAATTTTCTATGACTGAAGAGCAGCAGGGAGTATTTATATTTAAGAAAGGTAAAATGTCATGTATTAAGTGACAGATGAGTTGTCCAGAAATGGAAGCTGTTGGCCATGACAAAAGCTCTTTTCCTTTGGTATCCATGTTGGAACAGATATCTTCCCTATATCACAGACAGAAAATGCAATGGCAGTGTCCAAGCTGACCCAATGCTGCTACAAATGAGAAAGGACGTGGTTTCGTAGAGGATATAACTTGATAGTGACTAGTTTAGGTTTGATTCTGACTAATGAGAATTGTTTGCTAATCTGGAAGAAGAAACTGGTTTGATCTAAATTGATCTCTTCCAAACTAATCCATTCTATGACCCTATGATCATACATAAAGCAAAGATCTGGTAGAAAAGTCTAAAAAAGTCCATTTCCCCCCAAATGATAAATTAATACTACTTTCCTGGGGAAAAAAAAAAATAAGTCAACTAGCTTTTGACTTTTTAATAAGCTGTTTATAAAGACAGATCTTTATGACTGTGAAAGTACTCTACTTAGCCTAGTGTATATAAGCACTTCCTGGTGTCCTGCTTCTTCATATTGACTACTGAGATTGTCGGTTGATTTAAGAGTTGATTTATTTATCCTCTGGCAGTAGCTAGTAAATTACAAGTTCAAGGAATGCTTCCCTGGAAGACTTGGCTTTCATGGTAATCAATTAATATAATTTTAGTGTATGTTTCATGGAATAATTAGCTTGATAAAATAATGCAATGGACTTATGGTAAAATCATGTTGTACTACAGTAACAAAAAGTGCACATGAAGGAATGGCAATCACGATATGGAAGCTGAAAATAAAAACTGAGGTAGAGAAGCAACTACTTAATTACAGATTAAAGACATACAGGAAAATTATCAATTTAAGCAAAGTCTTACTTAAATTCCCTACATGCAGTAACGTATTTCAACAAAGAATTTGGCTTCTGCTGCTTGAAACATTAGTTCATGTTTAACAGAATGCAATACCAAACCTTTTTGTATTTTAATCAGTAAGATAACATACCTTTTGCCCCTGAAATATCCAGACAAGTGCATTTTATATCTCTTGTACCTTTCACACAGTCTACATAAAGGTGAATTGAACCATAGCACACCTATCTATCTACTACATTCAGCTTATGTACTATGCATATTTTTATTCTAGTCTTCAAACATTTTCTACATGATTTTAAACTAAATATTACACTCAAGACTGATAAAAGCATTGTGACTAAGTGATAAATTTATACTTCCTCAGTCTTACTTAAAATAATTCCAGTACTCCAGACTTCAAGTAGTAGAGATAGACAAGCCTCCAGAAATTTAACTGGGTACTTAATAATAACACCAATATCTAAATATATTTCAAAAATATGAACAGTGACAACAGAGCAAGAAGTCATCAACAGGAAGCTAAACAATGTTCTTGCTGATATTGCTATAAGTTAGCATGTCCATGCTTTAAGGAGTCTAATAATATTCATCATGCCTCAATCTAACTATTTTGCTTGCTACTGTTGGTGAAAGACTGCTGAAAACCATGGTATTACTATGATTATAACCATCCAAAAGTGGATCCTTCTGCATGGGAACACAGAAAACTTAAAATCTGAAGAGGACAATTATCTTCCGCATGTCCCATCTACTTACCTTATATATTTTAAACACCTTCATTTACAAGCTTCCTTTGACATTACAATGTCAAAAGGAAGACAGATCATCATTGTTTTTCATTGAAACGTTATTAAAAATACTGTGCAAACTAGGGACAGTGGACATTCTTCAAATTAGTTTTTCTTTCTAACTCCTAACCACACAATAGAGAGTATTTTTTTCCAGAAATCACCACTAACATTACCTACAGAGTTACTGCATTGGCTTTATTTTATTAAATTCTTTAATGCAATGAATGGCTTTGAATAAATATCATCCTTTGAAAATTGTGATTAAATAACCTCAACAGCACATCAGGAACTGAACTGCACAGAAAAACTCACACAGAAAAAAACACGAGTTGGGGGGAAGAACTGGGCACACAAAGAAACTTTAACCTATAGCTTACCGGTCATAGTCTCCATTACACAGTGCTCTGACAGAAATCTTGAATGCCTGCCACACTGGATTTAATGTATTTTTTATGACTTCAGTTTTGTGGCAGATTGTAAAACTGTAATAAAAAAAAAAAAAATTTAAATTTATTTACCTTTTCTTTTGTGTCATCAGACATGAAAACTCAATTCATTCGCACAATGCCCAAATAGAATTTAAGATAACTAAAAAAGAAATGCATTGACATCAGAGAGGAGGAAGAACTGAGGAGGACAGATGGGGCTGAGAGAGATTACACACTAGGGTGCTCAACAACTTTAAACCTAGAATGGTTTTACCCCAAACTTTAGCAAGATTTACAAGTATTCAGTGAGTTATTTCAAGCAAAAGAAGTTCCATTCTACTTATTTAAACAGGCCTTCTACAGCCAGGAATCAGTCACAGATCCAGAAAGAAAGCAACCCGGTACAGATTAAGAAATGGAGCCAAGGGTGTCATGGCTTACTGATTCTTGTTCCTCATTTTATGTCTATGATTTTTTAACCAGGGCTGTCTCAGGTAAAACCTGTAAGGCTGCATAAGACCCAACAATCATCTTCTCTCAAGCAAAATACAATTAATTGTTTTAATGCATTCCAACTCTCTCATCCTATCTTCATAGGGGAGGTGCTCCAGTCCCCTGATCATCCTCGTGGCCCTCCTCTGCACTTGTCCCAATAGTTCCATGTCCTTTTTATGTTGAGGACACCACAATTGCACACAATATACCAAGTGAGGTCTCACAAGGGCAGAGGGGCAGGATCAGCTCCCTCGACTTGCTGATCACGCTCCTTTTGATGCAGTCCAGGATATGGTTGGCTTTCTGGGCAGCAAGAGCACACTGCCAGCTCACGTTCATTTTCTCATCAACCAACACCCCCAAGTTCTTCTCTGAAGGGCTGCTCAGAATCTCTTCACTGCCCAACCTGGATTGCCTGGGATTGCTCCAGCCCAGCTGTAGGACCTTGCACTTGGCATGGTTAAACTTCATGAGGTTGGCATCAGCCCACCTCACAAATGTGTCAAGGTCCCTCAGGATGGCACTCCTTCCCTCCAACTTACCAACTGAGCCACAGAGCTTGGTGTCATCAGCAAACTTGCTGAGGGCACACTCAATCTCACTATCCATGTCTTTGACAAAGACATTGAACAAGACTGGTCCCAACACCGATCCCTGAGGGACACCACTCGTTACTGGTCTCCTGCTGGACACTGAGTCATTGAGCACAACTCTTTGCATGTGGCCATCCAGCCAGTTCTTTATCCACCGAGTGGTCCACCTATCAAATTGATGACTCTCCA